>JAJOZX010000839.1:505000-512500 GCA_023014485.1 Bathynomus jamesi
TAGATTTTGAGTTTTTTGTATTAAAAAAATGTTTGAAAGGAGTATAGCCTAGTGATAATTTGTCATAATTTTATCGTCATTAATATTGTTTAACAGCGCTTCTAATCATTTAAGGGGGACCGAACGCCACTGATATATTATATATATATATATATATATATATATATATATTAGCAGTATATAGAGGGTGGGTCAAAATTCATGCCTCATATATAACTATACAATAAATACTTACAAGGCAAAACTTTTGAATTTATTATATACAGTATATATATATATATGTGTGTGTGTGTGTGTGTGTATATTAAATAAATCATACACACCTAACGGTCCAGGGTCATTTCGTCAGCCAGACTCCTTACTGAGCGGACGCATTCCCTGGGCTCTCTGATATTATTTCTACTTTTGGATATTGCCGATAACTTTACTTTTGGAAAGTTATGAATTTTATGTACTTGCTTTATATTCGCATTGTTATAGTTAAGTAACTGAATATTAGTGTTTTTTTAGCGATTTAGAAGTTTTCATAGCGTGCTGGCTTAATTTAACTTAAACTTGTGACGGTTATAAACGTTAACTACTTTAACTTGCGCGATGCCGTCGCAGAAAGCGTCGTGTGCTAGGTGTGGGGTTAATCGGTGGTATATGGATTTTAAGGATTACAACAGCGGTCCTATGGCAATTGCCGAGAGATCGGTTTGTTTCTTTTGTGATTTAAGGGAGGAAATAGTTGATATAAAACGTAGTGTACGCGAGGTGACGGAAAGACTTGCAACGCTTGATGAGGGCAGAGGTAGGGTTACAGTTGACGAAGGCTGAACCTATACTAATGTTGAAGACAGAGTTGAGGAAGGAGTTAAGGTTGGTCCGAAATTAGTAGACGGGGAGGGATTTAGAGAAGTTAAGGGTGGAGCTAGGCCACGTACGTTAGGTGATAGGAATCTCCCCCTATCGAGGTTTCGAACCCTTTCGCCCAGTTGGGTAGGGATGTGAACGAGGGCGAAACTATTTTAATTGGGGACTACTTAGTGCGCCATATGGATAAAGAGTTCGTTGAACGGAATCCAACCAAGTGGAGGAGGGTCTGTCTACCAGGGGCCAGGGTTGACAAAGTTAGAGACGAAGTACATAGGATTGATGTTGCCTCCCGTCACTCGATGTTGGTGACGATGGCAAGGGGCAACGACACGCATAGGCCCAATACGAGAGTGGGTGACCTTTTGGAGAGATATAAGGGGTTAATTAGGTCCCTGAAGGTAAGGTCAGATAGGTCTTTAGTTCTAGGTATTACCCCTAGGCACGGTTTGGGTCTTAGGATTACGTCAAAAACAATACTTTTGAATACTAAACCAGAAGAGATTTGCGCTGAGGAAAATGTACCCTTCGTAAAGCTGTGGTCAGAATTTAGTGATCCTAGCCTTTTTATAAAAGATGGAGGTGCATTTCAATGAAATAGGGAATGCTAGGCTAGGTAGGTTAATTGATGAGAACGTTCGAAAGCTGTATAGGTCGAAGCCGCCTTTAAACGTTGTGGGTCCGAGAAACACGGGCCCGACGTAAAAAATAGTTTAAAACGCCGATCCGTGATAAAAAATAATTTAAACGTCTTTTATTGTAACGCGCGTAGTATTAGAAATAAATTGAACGAATTTTAGGCGATAATTCACTGGTCTACAAATTTTGAAAAAGTTTGTCCTTCGGAGATAAAATGTGTTTCCTATTATGGATTTTGGGGTGCTGAAAACGAATATGCCCATAAAAACAGTCGATTGGCTACAGTTTCCAAGAAAATTTAGGTTACACATTTTGCGTATATGTATACCATATATTAGTAACATACCTGTATAATGCAGTCACTTATACTGATTCAACCCGTCGCTTCTTTGCTTGGCTCTTGTATTCAACTTCTGGAGCATCTCTTGTTATTGTCCAGCAGTAATCTGCTAACAATGATGGACTCCATTTCCCCTGGTAGCGTTTCTCCATCGCTGAGATATCCTGGTGGAAACGTTCACCATGTTCATCGCTGACTGCTCCGCAGTTGACCGGAAAAAATTCCAGGTGCGAATGGAGGAAATGTATCTTTAAAGACATATTGCAGCCCATTTTTTGATAGGACAACAGCAGGTTTTCCACCAGCTCCCTGTAATTGTCAGCTTTGGTATTTCCGAGAAAATTGGTTGCTACTAATCGGAAAGCATTCCACGCTGTCTTCTCCTCACCACCTAGGATACGGTCGAACTCCTCATCTCTAAGAAGCTCGCGGATCTGTGGACCAACAAATACACCCTCCTTGAGTTTTGCTTCACTGAGCTTTGGGAATTTACCACCGAGGTATTTAAAAGCTGCCCCCGTTTTATCCATAGCCTTAACAAAATTTTTCAGGACGCCCAGTTTGATGTGTAAGGGTGGTAACAAAATCTTGCTCGATTCTACAAGTGGAGGATACTGAACATTTTTTGTTCCAGGTTCAAATGAGTGTCGGAGTGGCCAATCCTTCTTGATGTAATGAGAAGTCCTAGCCCGACTATCCCATTCACAGAGAAAACAGCAATACTTAGTGTAGCCCGGCTGCAGTCCAAGCCCTCATGGTACAACTTGTCAGTCACCACAAACCTGCCACTGATGTTTGTCATAGTTTATGCAGTTCTATAAGTTGCAGTCTCATGTTGTCATATGTTTCCTTCATGTGGACTGCATGACCAACTGGAATTGATGGCAATACGTTGCCAACATGCAACAAAACAGCTTTTAGGCTCAACTTCGATGAATCAATGAACAGTCTCCACTCATTTGGATTGTGAATAATGTTGAGAGCTGCCATCAGACCATCGATGTCGTTGCAAGCTACAAGGTCACCTTCCATGATGAAGAATGGGACAAAATCTTTTTGACGGTCGCGAAATTTACACACTCTAACATTTTCAGCGAGGAGATTCCACTGCTGCAATCTGGAGCCCAACAGCTCTGCCTTACTCTTTGGCAGTTCTAAATCTCTGATAAGGTCGTTTAATTCATTCTGAGTTATCATGTGCGGTTTAGAAGATGTCAAGTTATAAACAAATTCAGGGTCTTGTGAAGTTGAAGGCTCACAAGTTTCGCAGGTTCCTTCATTCTCCTCGTCCTCTGACTCCAGGGAGAATGAGTGTGGGGGCTCAGGAACGGGTAGTCCTTCGCCGTGAGGTACCGGGCGTATAGCAGAGGGTATATTCGCATATTGTAAAATCCACTTTTTCTTCTTGCAAATACCTTTCTTGACTGGAGGCACCATGCAGAAATAACAATTGCTGACATGATCTGTTGGTTCCCTCCACACCATTGGCACTGCAAAAGGCATAGATTTCCTTTTATGATTCAACCTCTGGCGAAGGTTTGTTGCACAAGTACTGCAGCATATGTGTGGGGCCTAGCTCTTGTCCTGATCTCCAATCTTACAGCCAAAATAAAGGTGATAGGCTTTCCTAATCACGGCGGTTATAGCACGCTTTTGTGATGCAAAAGTCAATTCTCCACAAACATAACAGAAGTTATCTACACTGTTCACGCAATTACGAGGCATCTTTGTTCAAATTAGGCTGAAAAAAATTCAGTTTCAAAAGCAAACACTAAAAAGAGTTTGACAAGGGTGCACTGTATGACTTCCGCGAATGAACTGATGCTGTGGCGTAATATGTAGACGCCTGTGACACATCGACGTCTTGACTCAACTGCGCATGCGCGTAGTTATATTTTTTTATTTTAATAAATTAATGTAATTACATTGCATTTTAACAATTTTAAATTAGGTAAGGTTAAGTTAGGTTAGTATTCCATTTATATTAATATCAAAAACATTATGGGAAGCAATATGTTAAAATGATCCAATCTATTTCTTAATAAATAATTTACAAATACATAATGTAATAGATAAATTTGAAATTACATTTTATTGTGTATATATGTATATATTTACATTAATTTATTAAAATAAAAAATATAACTACGCGCATGCGCAGTAGAGTCAATGCGTCGATGTGTCACAGGCGTCTACATATTACGCGACAGATGCAGTCCAGTTAGTAGGGTGCAGGGTTGCCTGATATCTTTATAAATAGCGCCAATTGGCAATTTTAGGCATCATTTTCGTGTTCAGTGACCCAAAATTAGTAAAGATTGACTACTTTTATTTCCGAAGCATTTTGGCTGTAGACCAGTGTATAATTTATTCCGGCAACTACGATATAGTTGATATAACCAAAACGTGGTTAAATACCGTGACTCGGGACTTGTTAGGGGAACTTGATATAGCGGGTTTTAAACTTTTTACTAATGATAGGTTACATAGGATTGGTGGCGGCGTTTTGCTGTACATTCGTAATTCCCTTAGGGCTATCGAGATTACGATAGATTTTCAGGCAGCAATTAATGCGATATGCGTTGAAATTAGGGCGCGTGGTATTAGCTTCATTTTTTTTTGTTGTTTATAGACCTCCCGTTCAACCCCTCGATACCGATACTAGATTTTACACACTTCTTGGTAACTTTATTAATAATCGGGACAGTATAATTGTCGGAGACTTTAACTGCCCTAACGTTAATTACGAGACTTTTACTGGTAATGATGAAGGTTTGAGACTGGTTGAGTTCATGGAAGATAATTTTTTACGACAGATAGTTACCGAACCAACGCGCAGTGACAATATTTTAGACGTGGTGATGACGAACGGCGAAAATATAGTAGAAGGTTTAAAAGTAGGTAAGAGTTTGGGATGTAGCGATCACCAAATTATTAGGTTTAAGCTATTGATAGAAAACACTAAGGATAGTAACGTAATAGAAGTCCCTGATTTTCGTAGGGCCAATTTTGATAGTTTTTCGGACAGGATGATAGTAGTGGACTGGGATAACTTACTGGTAATTATGTCGCAAATGACGTGGCCTGAAGTTGAAATAAAAAATACATTTTTCTAGTATATTTTGGTGTGCTCTGTTCAAATACAACCTTCATTTCTTGTGCAAATGAACAGAAATACGTGTTTGGGCCATGAAATGACAACTGTATTTCTGTTCATTTGCACAAGAAATGAAGGTCATACTCGAACAAAGCACACCAAAATACACTTGAAAAATGTGTTTTTGACTACATTTTATACAATAAAGCATAACCTAACATGTTCATGTTACGAGATCTCGTAAACGACGCATTACCACAGGAAACGTGCAAAACACCTCAAAATTAACCAGAAAAATTTGCTCTCGTCATTTTCATTTAAACTAACGAAAATATCACGACTTAACCAAACCAATCATCAAGGGCGTACAGTTGACCTAACCGGGCATTCAGTTGACCTAACCGGGCATTCAATTAACCTAACAGGTTAATATTGGTTATTTCACCTAAATATCTTCTGATCTTTTCGTATTAAGTACTCCCTGTCACATTTCGGGCAAGTTAATTAAGGATGAGAGAATAACGCCGTAATTGATAAAAATATCCAATGCTTTGTCTTCATCTAGGGCACATGACGAATCAAGTTCTCAAAGTCGAAACCACACGAACGGCACGTCATAATTCTACCACAAACACCACCAAACTGAATCCAATTAGAAAAAAATAGCCAGAACAGAAACCAACAAACTAATTAAGTCGCAGAGTAGCACTTACTTATGGGTAATGACGCAAATTTTCATTGGGAGGCGTTTAAAGAAAGTTTTATGAATATCGAAAGGGAGTTTATTCCTCGTAGGCCCAAGCGCGCTAGAAATCATGGTAGGCCCAAGTGGTGGACCTGGGAAATAGGCGAGTTCATAAAAGAGCGTAACAGAGCGTATAGACTTAATAAGCGCAGTGGCACGGTAGCTAACTTTAATAGATATATCGAGCTTAGACGTCAGGTTAAAAGATCAGTTAGGAATGCTAAGCGTAATTTAGAGATACTTGTAGCTGCGGATAGTAAACCTAATCCAAAAAAATTTGACTACGTGAATAATCGTAAGTCGATAAAAGATAATATAGGCCCTCTAGTGGACGCTAACGGCGCTTTGGCTTCCGACGCTCAGGCGATGGCGGGTATTTTTAATAATCTTTTTGCGACAGTTTTTACCGTAGAAGACGTAAATAATGTCCCCGATGTGGACGATATCGTTCCATTTACTAGCGAGACTATTTTGAATGAAATAACTGCTTACGAGGGTGAGATTGCGCATTATATCGATAAGCTAAAAGTTATCAAGGCTCCAGGCCCTGACGCGCTTTATCCTAGACATCTGAAAGATTTGAAAGACGTTATCGTAGGCCCCTTAACGAAGATTTTTATTAAGTCACTGTAAGCGGGTATTATTCCTGAAGACGTCAAATTAGCTAACGTTACGCCCATTTTTAAAAAAGGCGACCACATAGTAGCTAGCAATTATAGGCATATTAGCTTAACGTCAATTGTTGGTAAACTTTTGGAATCCGTAGTTAGAGATCGTATCATCGATCACTTAGAAAGTCGTGATTTGATGAATAGTTGTCAGCATGGGTTTCGACGCCATAGATCTTGTTTAACTAATTTGTTAGAATTTTATAACGAAATAGTGCGCGATTACGATAGGCATAGAGCGTTCGATACAGTTCCGCATAGAAAATTAATTGCAAAGGTTAAAGCGCACGGTATACGCGGTCAGGTAGCTAACTGGTTAGAGGAATGGCTTCGTGCTAGGAAACAGGGTCGTTGTTAATGGTAGTGAATCAGGATGGTTGGATGTAGGTACAGGTGTCCCTCAGGGTTCAGTGTTAGGCCCATTGCTATTCGTAATCTACATTAACGACATAGATGTAGGCTTGACCAGTAACGTGTCAAAATTCGTGGACGATACTAAAATAGGCGGTAAAGTTCTTAACGTGGACGATAGAAATAGACTCCAAGCCTATGTAAATAGGATTATGGAGTGGACGGATAGGTGCCAGATGCAATTTAACGTAGACAAATGTAAAGTTTTGCATATAGGTTCTCGTAACAATAATTACACTACACGATGGACGATAGACACTATTAGAGAGTTAGCGAGCGTTGACGAGGAAGTAGATTTAGGGGTACGCGTATCTAAGGATTTAAAAGTTAGGGCTAATACGATGTTAGGCTTCATAGCGCGTAATTTCGAATTTAAATCGAAGAATATTATTTGGCCCTTTGCAAGTCCTTAGTCAGGCCTCATTTAGAATATGCTGTTCAGTTTTGGTGCCTGTATTTGCGGGAGGATATTGATAGGTTGGAAAGGGTTCAGCGTCGCGCCACGAAACTAATTCCGTCATTGTGCAAAAAGTCTTACGAAGATAGGATTAAAGAGTTAGACTTGCATTCACTCGAAACTAGGAGATTAAGGGGGAGCTTATTGAAGTTTTCAAAATCGTTAATAAAATCGATAACGTAAATTTTGACAAATTGTTCACTTTCGATAAAAGCAATACTCGTAATAACGGATTTAAGTTGCGTGGCAGACGATTCATTACTAACATCGCTAAAATCTTTTTACGTT
>JAJOZX010000839.1:520000-665000 GCA_023014485.1 Bathynomus jamesi
CAAAAACCGTAGACATACACCATATCTGCATATTCGGCATGTGTGAAGGTGTGTGGCATTCTTAACACTGCTTCAAACACCAAACAATGTCACTCACAACAGTCAGCTGTCGATTGGCTTATGTTACATGCTTACATTACAGTTTACACGGTTCAAGGTTATAGGGGAGGGAAGAGGGAGGAAGAGCAGATTCAAACAGCTCTATCTCCGTAACCATTCAGAATTAGACACATGTTCATATGAACTTTTTTTCTCACAATGACCGATACTATCACCTCCCGAAGTAATGACCTTTCCTCCTGAATCACCCTGTATATGAGAGAGAGAGAGAGAGAGAGAGAGAGAGAGAGAGAGAGAGAGAGAGAGACCACCTAGTACTTTATCATAGTGATAATGATATGGATTCAGTACAGTAATTTTGCCGATCATAAATCATTCATTGTTGAAATAAAATCCAAATTATGTTGTCAGATGAAGAGCGTCTGTAGAAATAAGGTGTAATTACGCCATAGTGCATCTCAACCAAGTTTCAAATGTGGTTGAATGTTCGATCTCGTTTTATGTTGATGAATGCGAATTGAGGTTCACAATCACGCAGTGTTCTTTGCAATTGGTAAATTCCTTGTTTGTTTCCTTTATAGGTGAAAAATGTTTCACTGCACCGCACACTTTAAGACCTTCCTGACATAATATCAGTGATGTCAGTTTCACTGTATTTCTTGATTAGGTTTAGAACACCTGTTTTACAAACCTTTTTTTTCTTTTACTAACTTACTACTAACTAGTTGATTAATTGTATAATATTATTTTAATGTACTTTAGTTCATTTTAATATATTTTAGTTCATATACACTAGTGCACGCTTTGGAGCCATAGAAAGAGAAGCTGTAAAGTGGCTTTACTAAATTTCATCAGTGAGAGAAAATTAAACCCTTTTTTTTTTTTTGACCAACGAGGAAAGATTTGTTTTCAGCATTAGAAAAAAACTACTTGTTTGACTAGTTAAAAATTAGCCAAACAAGAGTTGTTGGATTTTTCAGTGCAACAAAAATTTTATTCAATTTTGAAACAGTATAATTAACACTGAATATGAGTTTAAGTTAAAATAGAGAACTTTTATCGGTGTGCACTTACGAAAGAGGCTTTGATGAACTTGTGAAAACACTCGCACGCTTGTGAACTTCAGTATAGAAAGTTTAACCACACTTCCATAAAAATTGGCGAAGATGTTGTATGGCATAATAACACCCTATTTCTGGAGACATTCTTCAGCTGACAACAGCGTTTCCACCGGGAATTGAAATTAGAATGGGTGTTAAAATGAGGGGGTGGGGGTTAAGGGCTGAGACCGTGAGGGCGAAAGTGGACTGTATGTGTGGCACCCTAGTAAAAATTGAAAAATATTTTACGACCATTTTATAATATTAAACTCATGTTTTAAAATTATCACACAAATTAATTAAGTGTCTTTCCATTTTTACTTTGACCTTCAACATATGAAACAGACATGATTCAATAAAATGTTAATGTTCGGACATAGAGTGTTCAAAAATAGAGGAAAAGTGTAAATATTTTAAGTGTAAGTCTCGAAGTGTCAAATTATATTATGAAATTTAATTTTCAACCAACAACTAAATGGAATTTTTTTCCCCAACTAGAAAATGTTTAAAACCACTACTAGAAGGTCTAGTTGGAAAACGACGAAACCGGCAACATTGCACGTGAATAGCTGACCACTAGAGGGAGGTGGGGAGGGTGTTAGGAAAGTCCAGTTGGGTGTAGGGAAACCCCTGACTGACACTATAATTTGGAGCTTATTCCAACAAAGAATGATTTACGATCGACAAAATTACTGTAATGAATCCGTATTACTCTCCAAAAGATAAAGTGCCAAGTAATAATGATAATAATGACAATAATCAACCAGAAGGGCCAGAAACGTGACCCATTGCACTAACTGAGCACCATCAGAATCGAACCTCCGACCTCAGTGCCTTTACTTCGCTTTTCCATGGAAACAGTGATACCAAATGAACCAGGTTGACTGAGTTCTTCATACTACTGTATATATTATATATATATATATATATATATATACCGGGTGGCCCATAATTCAGGAACCATAGGAATAATTGTATTTTTTCTAATAATTCTTGTACTTTCTAATAATGTTTTTTCTTTGGTTACTTTTTTATGAAAAAAATCGAATGGAATGATATCTGGTGACCTGGGTCGCCATTCGATAGGACCTCTTCGGCCAATCCATTTGTTGGGGAACTTTTTATTAAGGTATTTGGGAACTTGCATGGCAAAATGAGGAGGTGCACCGTCTTGCTGAAAAAAACATGCCACGTCGTTTGTTTATCGACATTATTAGAAAGTACAAGAATTATAATTATTAGAAAAAAATACAATTACTCCTATGGCTCCTGAATTATGGGCCATCCAGCATATATATATATATATATATGAATGGATGTGGATGAAAAGAGAGGAAACTGCGATGGGCAAAAGCAATTGCGTAAATTAAGGAAATAAAAAACAGCCCAGATTTCTCCGCTTTGAGGCTTCAATTTGAATTTTAATTGCACACCACCCAAACGCAGACTTTTAATTGGGCATCATTGTAAATAATAATAATAATAATAATAATAATAAAACATATATATATATATATATATATATATATATATATATATGCCTCGGTGGTGTAGTGGTTAGCGTCGCTGACTACGAATCCATCGGCCCCGGGTTCGAGACCCGACGGCAGCAGGCGCGCAGCACGCGCAGCAAAACCCAGCTGTTCATCCTTCCACACAATAAAGGAAGTGGTTGGTAAATAAATGGGTACCCTAGGTGGCCTAGTGGTTAAGACGCTGGGCTGCTGATGGGGCGTGGTTCGGATTCCACGTTAAACTTAGGGCTAAGGTGGAGTGAAAAGCTTGACCTTCGTCAGAATGAACAATTCGGGCGGAAGCTAACCAAAGGTTTTATATATATATATATATATATATGAAGAAATAATTTAGGATTAAATTTAAGAAATGAAAATGTCCTCAATGTGAATTTTAAAATTTCTGATTAGTTTTAAATTATTACATAGAAAATGACTTCGCTCGAATAAAACAAGGTTAGTCCATTACATGTAAGATTATGTAGGATCACGCTGGTGACTAATTTTCCATCGAATTAGCTAAATGAACACGTTCCTACCTTCTAATTAACTAAATCTTCTTTATAATTTGGCAACATCTGCTAAATGAAAGTCATATATTATACAAGTCTATTACAATTATTAACTAATATTCCCTTACAATATCGTTATATATATATATATATATATATATATATATATATATATATATATATATATATATATGAGAAGAATTTCACAATTAAACACGTGAAAAGAATGAATGATGCAAATCCGCAAGGAAAGAGAAAAAGAAGTTGGGTTTTCCTTGTGGATATATATATAGGTTGACAAAAGTGAACAGACACCACAAAGACTGTCCCCAAAAACAAATGGCAAAACTTATCCATGGAATGCCAGAACATGTGATTTACGTAATGGAAAGGAGAAACCAACACGATTCTAAAAATATTGATTCAATAAGTTTGTTATTATTTGTTGACTCTCATTACCAAATCAAAAACTGTGGAAAAACCAAAGTTGTCTATTTACTTTTGTCAACACTCTGTGTGTTTGTGTATATATATATGGGCGAGAACTCAGAATGGTCCCTGAGTTTTTTTTATGGTTTACGTCGGACTAACCTCATGAAAAAGAAAAAACTATAGTGTTTGTCATTTACCATTACTTATTCGGACTATAGTGGATTTCATTTTCCAGAAGAGTTCCGTGTTCCATGCACGGTCTGTGTGTATCATATATATTATATATATATATATATATATATATATATCTATATATATATATCTATATATATATATATATATATATATATATATATATAAGTAATCAATGTGGAATGACCTTGAGAATTAAAAAATTCAAAGAATCTGTTCGAAATTTTTTGAAGTAAAATATAGATTGGTGTAAGTATAGAGAAAAGTACATAATTTCATGACATGAGAGATGCGTTTCTTTGTGAATTTAATAAAATAATGAAAATAATTCTGAAGGGCGGAAACAAACCCATTTATATCTTACAACTGCGATGTATTTTCACAAAGAAAATACGGCCTTTTTACTTTTAACAACAAAAAATAAGGTCCGATGCATTACTGTATAAGTTGTTAGAATTATTATATTTTCTTCACTAGTTTTGAAAGTGTGAAAATTTTTTGTATATATTTATTTTTTTTTTTTTTATTCTGCTCATTTACGGAGTTCAAATTATATATTATTAAGTACAACGAGCTCACAAATTTTTTTTTTACACAATTTGCCTTTAAATAAGTATATAACTTTCAGAATATATATATATATATATATATATGATGAATAAAACCACGAAGGAAAGGAAACACAAAATGGTGCTCAAGCGCTTTCGTCTAATGACATCCTCAGGAACACTGAAGTACATAAAAGGGTGACAGCCTATATAGTATAGGTTACAGAAAGAAAAATAAATAATATATATATTAGGGTGAACCAAATGTAGGTGGACAGTAAATGATAACGTTTATTTTGAGAATACATATTTAATTTTTTTGTATACTATAATACAAAATAAAATTTAAATAAATTTAGTTATAATATTTAATATAATATAACACAAACACCATAGTTATAATGAACACCATAGTTATAATATAATATAACACAAACCGTATTCAACCTACTGTCCACCTACTTTTGGTTCACCGTGTGTATATATATATATATATATATATATATATATATATATATATATATATATATATATATATATATATATATGCAATAAACGGAGAAGTAAAAATAAAAATTAAAAATTAAAGGATTATCAGAGAGGCATACAGATTTGTAAGGAAAAAATATCGATTTTTAGCACAAGATCAAATGAATTATAAAAATACAAATTTATACTGGAAATCTACCCGGGTTTTAACACTCTGCCTTTTTTGGTTAAGTTTCGATGTATATAAAATAAAATGAAAATTAAAAGTTAATAAAGTAGCATACAAGTTTACCAAAGATTTAGCGTTCTACCCTTCTTATCTAAATCTGTTTTGAAGGAATTCAAAACAACAGGATCGAGTTGAAAAAGACCTTTGCTTATGTTGAAGTTATTTGAAAGTTGGATAATGGCAGACTCAAGAATATTTCTATTAACAATGTTGCTAGAGTGGAATAAAACTGAAGCATTATTCCAATCAATACAGTGTCCATTTGTCAGAGTTATCCCACTGTATTGATTGGAATAATGCTTCAGTTTTATTCCACTCTAGCAACATTGTTAATAGAAATATTCTTGAGTCTGCCATTATCCAACTTTCAAATAACTTCAACATAAGCAAAGGTCTTTTTCAACTCGATCCTGTTGTTTTGAATTCCTTCAAAACAGATTTAGATAAGAAGGGTAGAACGCTAAATCTTTGGTAAACTTGTATGCTACTTTATTAACTTTTAATTTTCATTTTATTTTTATATACATCGAAACTTAACCAAAAAAGGCAGTGTTAAAACCCGGCAGATTTCCAGTATAAATTTGTATTTTTATAATTCATTTGATCTTGTGCTAAAAATCGATATTTTTTCCTTACAAATCTGTATGCCTCTCTGATAATCCTTTAATTTTTAATTTTTATTTTTACTTCTCCGTTTATTGCATATATATATATATATATATATATATGAAAAATTATTTCACGAAAGTGACACGTGAAAAGTATTTATGATGAATAAAACCACGAAGGAAAAAGAAACACAAAGGGGTGCTCAAGCGCTTTCGTCTAATGACATCCTCAGGAACACTGGAGTGAAAGGACAGATCAAGGCAATATATAGGTTACAAAAATAAACATACATACATACATATTCACATATATATACATATATATATATACATATATATATACATATATATAGTAAGCATAGAAAAAAATTGTGGAGGAGCCAACATTTATATGGTCACAGAAGAATAAAGAAATAAAAATAAATATAAATATAAATTGAGAAAAAATTAATTACAAAATAGTGCCTTAGTGATATATATGTCACAGCCTAAATAATCATAAAGAAATAAACAGGCAAATAAAAAACCCATAAATACATATACATACATATATATATATATATACATATATATACACATATATACATATATATATATATATATATATAAAGACACTTTTAGCACTTTGGCCGACCTTCCATATAAATTCAAATGGCTTTTTTATGGAACAGGTCACAAAAGAATAAAGAAATAAAAATAAATATAAATATTGTAAGTGGAGTCAACCAATTCAAGCTCAAGAGGGAGGTTTTACAATCGATTTAATAGATGCTGCCAAATTGATATATATGTCACATTATTAAAAAATAAAAATTGAAAGATAAATTTTAAGAGAGGCACACCAATTTATAAGGGAAAAATTACCACATATGCATATTATAGTCACAAACGAATACAAAAGTACAAGTAAATATAAATTGGAAAACAAAATGATCCCTAGATGATATATAAAGAACAATAAAATATATATACAACATATTTACGGTATATATACGAAATATAAACGCAATATATACAGAATATATATATATATATATATATATATGCATAAGGGAAAAAAAAAAAAAAAAAATTACCAAATTTGTTTTTATAATTATTGTCTGAGAAAACGGTAGGTCGCAAAAGAATAAAGAAATAAAAATAAATATAACTTGAAAAAATTACAAATAATACACGTACAAATATATACCCGCATACCCAAATATATATATACATATACACACATATATACAAACACACACACACACACACACACATATATATATATATATATTATACAAGCTTGACCTTCACGAAATGAGAAATCATCCCGCAGAACCTTTGTGAGGTTGTAAGGTAAGGTCGGCCAAAGTGCTAAAAGTGTCTTTATATATATATATATATATATATGTATATATGTGTATATATATGTATATATATATATATATATGTATGTATATGTATTTATGGGTTTTTTATTTGCCTGTTTATTTCTTTATGATTATTTAGGCTGTGACATATATATCACTAAGGCACTATTTTGTAATTAATTTTTTCTCAATTTATATTTATATTTATTTTTATTTCTTTATTCTTCTGTGACCATATAAATGTTGGCTCCTCCCACAATTTTTTTCTATGCTTACTATATATATGTATATATTTATATATATATATATTATATGTATATATATATATGTATATATATGTGAATATGTATGTATGTATGTTTATTTTTGTAACCTATATATTGCCTTGATCTGTCCTTTCACTCCAGTGTTCCTGAGGATGTCATTAGACGAAAGCGCTTGAGCACCCCTTTGTGTTTCTTTTTCCTTCGTGGTTTTATTCATCATATATATATATATATATATATATATATATATATATATATATATATAGATATGTATATATATATATATATATATATATATATATATATATATATATATATATATATTATTTCTATTTCTTTTTTTTTCTTTCTGTAACCTATATATAGGCTGTCACCCTTTTATGTACTTCAGTGTTCCTGAGGATGTCATTAGACGAAAGCGCTTGAGCACCATTTTGTGTTTCCTTTCCTTCGTGGTTTTATTCATCATAAATATTTTTCACGTGTTACTTTCGTGAAATAATTTTCATATATATATATATATATATATATATACAAGGTGTTTATAAAATCCCTATCTATTTCAGTGAAAACGTAGCAAAAAGGGTAAAATTCAATAACAATATAACAAAAGGCATACATTTAAGGAATACTTAAGCATATGATTCTACATGAGCACCATCAGTATCTCTACAGAGTTCGAATCTGTCAGCAGCATTGCGGAACACATTTTGGAGCATGACGGGAGTTATTTTTGTAACTGCTGTTACGATACGAGCGCGTAAATGTCCCAGCTTCATTCAGATGACATTTTAAACACCGTCGCCTTTCAACAAGATGGGGCACCTTGTCATTATGCAAACATTGTTCGGGAGTACCTAAATGAACGATTTCCAAATCGGTGGATCGGACGTGGAGGCAACAGGCCCTGGGCGGCTCGATCTCCTGACCTAACGCTCTTGGATTTCTTTGCATGGGGCTTTATCAAATCAAACGTCTATCAAACGAGGGTTACAGATCTGCAAGATTTACGGGCTCGTATCGTAACAGCAGTTACAAAAATAACCCCTGTCATGCCCCAAAATGTGTCCCGCAATGCTACTGACAGATTCGAACTCTGTAGAGATAATGATGATGCTCATGTAGAATCATATGCTTAAGTATTCATTAAATGTATGCCGTCTATTATATTGTTATTGAATTTTACCCTTTTGGCTACGTTTTCACTGAAATAGATAGGGACTTTATAAACATCATATATATATATATATATATATATATATAGAGGGTCTAGCTCAGGACGGTACAAAATGAGCCGGGTGTACCTGGCTATGTGCAGTGGAGAGCGCAAGAGAGCAACTCGCTCTTCCACCAAAACATGCCTAGAGGCGGGGCCCCCGACTTGACCTTCGTGTGAAGAGAGACCAACGCACGGAACTGCAACGAGGCTATGAGGTATATATATTATATATATATATATATACAAACTCAGAATGGTTCCCTGAGAACATTATATGTTAAACACAGAAACACAGACCGTGCATGGAACAAGGAACTCTTCTGGGAAAATTAAATCCACTATAGTCCGAATAAGTAATGGTAAATGACAAATACCATAGTTTTTTTCCTTTTTCATGATTTTAGCCCGACGTGGGCAACGGGTCTCTCACAAAGAGATCCCATAAATATAGCTTCCCTCACCAGCTATCTGCAAAGCAGACAGGATCCAGCTTTGGGACGTGGATCTAGGGTTTAAAGCAAACCTAGATCCCTACACTCAGAACCTCTATATAAGTAAAAGACTCGTTGCATTCACGTCGTGTTGAATAAATCAAAGAAAAAGGGGGTAACTATTGTATTTTTAGCCAAAAAAAACAAAACTTAAACCTCAACCGGGACATTGAGCGTCCACTTTTCAAGGCACGAACACGTCCGTTTAGTATACACAAACTCAGAATGGTTCCCTGAGACATTATATGTTAAACACAGACCGTGCATGGAACAAGGAACTCTTCTGGGAAAATTGAATCCACTATAGTCCGAATAAGTAATGGTAAATGACAAATACCATAGTTTTTTTCCTTTTTCATGATTTTAGCCCGACGTGGGCAACGGGTCTCTCGCAAAGAGATCCCATAAATATAGCTTCCCTCACCAGCTATCTGCAAAGCAGACAGGATCCACCTTTGGGACGTGGATCTAGGGTTTAAAGCAAACCTAGATCCCTACACTCAGAACCTCTATATAAGTAAAAGACTCGTTGCATTCACGTCGTGTTGAATAAATCAAAGAAAAAGGGGGTAACTATTGTATTTTTAGCCAAAAAAAAAAAACTTAAACCTCAACCGGGACATGAGCGTCCACTTTTCAAGGCACGAAACGTCCGTTTAGTATACACAAACTCAGAATGGTTTGTTCCATGCACGGTCTGTGTTTAACATATAATGTTCTCAGGGAACCATTCTGAGTTTGTGTATACTAAACGGACGTGTTTCGTGCCTTGAAAAGTGGACGCTCAATGTCCCGGTTGAGGTTTAAGTTTTGGTTTTTTTGGCTAAAAATACAATAGTTACCCCTTTTTCTTTGATTTATTCAACACGACGTGAATGCAACGAGTCTTTTACTTATATAGAGGTTCTGAGTGTAGGGATCTAGGTTTGCTTTAAACCCTAGATCCACGTCCCAAAGCTGGATCCTGTCTGCTTTGCAGATAGCTGGTGAGGGAAGCTATATTTATGGGATCTCTTTGCGAGAGACCCGTTGCCCACGTCGGGCTAAAATCATGAAAAAGGAAAAAAACTATGGTATTTGTCATTTACCATTACTTATTCGGACTATAGTGGATTTAATTTTCCCAGAAGAGTTCCTTGTTCCATGCACGGTCTGTGTTTAACATATATATATATATATATATATATACGAAGACTGAAATCAAGCACAGAACGCCAAGGAAGATCCATCTACGCAAAGGTCAAACCTTCCTTGGGACTACTCGTTTTACTTGTATTCGTGTTAAAATCAATCTATATATATATATATATATATATATATTGACAAATCCCGGAAGCCGCTTAATGCTTAAATACAGAATTTAGCCATGTGGGATTGTCGCTGGTCCGCCAGGATGGTGTGTGAACGGATGTGTAGGCTTAAGTTTTTACCTTTTCTCATCTTCACTACCTTCTGTCTTTCGTATCCAACCTATTTCTGCTTTCTCTCCCCGAATCCATTGGGACACGAAATTTTGTTTATTTATATATACACACACATACGTGTATATATATATATATGGGATTGAACTCAGAATGGTCCCCTGAGGTTTTTTCATGATACATATATATATATATATATATATATATATACACTCGTGTGTGTGTGTATATATATATATACACACACACTCGTGTGTGTATATATATATATATATAATATATATATATATATATACACTCGTGTGGTGTGTAATATATATATAATTTACGGTGCGTCAAAAAACATGAAGTTGTCACACGCGTTCGCTCGCTTGCAATTTTGATCCACTTAATGAGAAAACCTGGCAGTATAAAAATCAGTTCAATATATCAACGTTTTGGGTCGCGCACAGTGAATTAATAACTCTATTTATACCAGGGTGGGGCCATATGATCTGGTTCATCAGTATATATGTCATATGGCCCCACCTTGGCTGCTCTTTTCGTTAAAATACCCTGGAATACATGGGGTTAAGATTTTCTATATGAGGCTCTCTATTAATTGTTGGTTTCTTTTCTTCCACAGGTGGTTTGCTAATCAAAATGGCGACGAAAGGTGCTAAGGAAGGTGAAGAAGCTAGCTGATGAAATCTGGTTGTTGGGGAAACCCTGAAGATTTGGATGTTCAAGGAGGAGTTTGTTAGACTCTTGCGGCCGCAACGTCCTTCTTCCTCTCGTGGCCCGAACCGTATGGGATTTCTCTGGGAAAAGCTCGGAGATTTCTGCATTTTCGTCGTAAAACATTACCTACGGGTCTGGTTCACAGCCAAGACAGCTTCCGCAGCAGCACGAATGGACCTCACGCTGCTCAAGGAACTCGCGGAACATGAGGATCCCATCATCAAGGAAGCCGGCACGAAGGTGATGAGTCGGCATCTATGGTACTTGTCTGAAGTTACAGTCGGTCTCGCTCTCTTCGACGACGATGTTGCAGATGCTGACAAACTCAAGATGGTCTCTAACATGAACTCTATGGAAGGATCCCTCGAGCCCAGCCCTCGTGTGTTGGCCGTCGCAAGAGACGTCGTTGCAAAAGATCTTCCGGACTTCTTCACCTCCACAACTAAGAGGATCTTCCACTAGGGCGGGTCATACTATGCATTTTTTTTTTAAATCAATGGAGAGGGGTGTTTAAATGACATATTTTGGTGTATAGAACACAATTCTGAAGAAAATATTTAATTCTGATAACCCTAACCTACATCATTTTGCAGTTGATTATTATTAAATTGTTGATTATTTTACTATTGTAGTTACCCCAGAATATGTCTTCTCACGTTTTCTATCATGGCTGCTCACGTTATCTCTCATAGAGCATTGTTCTAACTAATTCATATAAACACATATAATGTAATTCATATAATAATAATAATATTTAAATACTCAAATAAAAAGGTGTGCCATTCCACTTAATTGTAATTATCATACAGTTTGGTATATGAAATATTTTGACGGTTTTCTGGCGCGCATAAGGCCATTTTCTGAGCCACCTTTCTCAGAGGCTAGAATGTAACGTTTCAGAACATTCTAAAACGTTTTGTGAAATATTTGAAGTGACTCATGATTTATGAAGCTATTTTACCACCTCGGCTTGCAGTGAAGGGATAGATTTAGTGATTATCTACTGATATTTTTTTTGTTACTGTTCACATGTGAGTATTATTCTGTTATATTTTAGAAAAAGCTATTTCTACGCATATTATAGTGATACATTGAGCAAAATTTAATTAACAACTTTGATTTGAGCTAAAATTAGGTGGTTCATTTTTAGTACAACTGAGCAGTATGAGGCCTATTTCAATGTTCTAAAGAATATTTTTAGGATGTGTTTCTTTAGTTTTTTTAGAGTACATGAACAAATTACTTGCATTACAGACAACAGATAAATTAGCATTTTATAACATTTTGAAACATTAACTGTTCCTGCAGCAGAGAGAAAAAGATTCCTGTGAAAGATCTTGCCTACATCAAGGGACAGAAAGAGAAGGTTGGAAGTAAGGGACCCCACCAAATAGGGGGTCCTGATCTACCAGAGCACAAGAGACAGGTGAGGACATTGAAAAGGCAGTGGATGGAAAGGAAGGCAGAGAAAAGGAGAAGGAGCAAGGAGGAAAGTGCTGCAGTAGCAGAGAAGGCAGCCAGGAAGGATGTTAAGAGATTTTTGGCAGATGGTGATGAGGATCTGGAATTGGAGAGAAGTGGTGATGAAGATGAGTTTGTTCCTGAAGTTGAGCTCTTCCCTCAAACTGATCCTGAGCCAGCAGCTTCGGCAAAGGTACAGAAAAACTATGATGAGATTCAAGACATTGCCCTTGCTAGTGTAAGGTATGGCATAGGGCTGAGGCCAACTGCAGCGATAGCAACAGCAGCTCTGATTGACGCAGGAATCATCACAGAAGACAATACAAGTAAAGTGATTGATAAGAGCAAGGTCAAGAGAGCACAGGAGAAGTTGATGAGAGAGCTGGGGAACAGTTCGAGAAGAAGTGCAGGGAGGAGGGGGGGATCTCTTGCATCCTCTTTGATGGGCGGATTGACCTGACCAATGTGATGATGGAAGCTGAGGGCAGTGACCAATCTTTTCCCGCAAAGATCAAGGAAGAACACTATAGTGTTGTTAGTGAGCCTGGCAGCTACTATCTGTTCCACTTTACCCCAGAGAAAGCAACTAAAGAGGAGTCACATGCGGAGAAGATTGCTAAGGTCCTGTTTGCCTGGCTGAAAGAGAGGGGTTATGATAAGACCTTGTTGGCCATTGGAGGAGACTCAACAAATGTCAACACTGGTGTGAAAGCTGGAGTAATGCGGAAGCTGGAGCTGCACCTGGGGAGAAAGCTGGTCTGGTTGGTGTGCAACCTGCACACTGTTGAACTTCCCCTGCGCCATCTCATTGTTGACCTTCATGGCCCTACTCTGTCATTCAAAAAATTATCCGGGCCAATAGGAAAGCTCCTTGATTCTGCTACAGACTTTGATATCAATCCAAACTTCACCCGAATCTCTGTTGGCCCTCCACTGATCAAGCTTCCTGACAAGGTCATTCAAGATCTCTCAACTGATCAATACTATGGCTATAAAATTGTCTGTGCAGTCAGGGATGGAGTACTTCCTGCAGGGCTGGCTCTGTTAGAGATAGGACCAGTAAACCACAGCCGCTGGCTCACCACAGCGAACAGACTTCTCAGGCTCTGGGTGTCAAAGCACGGACTTAAAGGAAAGAACCTGAAGATTCTGCAATTCATTGTGGAATTCATCATTGGAGTGTATTACCCATGTTGGTTCAACGTGAAGGTCAAGCACTCCTAGATCGAAGGGCCTAGGCACATCCTCTTTCAGCTGGACTGCCTCAAGTCCCAGAGAAAGGAGGTGCTGGATATTGTGATGCCAACTGTGAGAAGATCTGCTTGGTATGCCCACAGTTAAGTCATCCTCCAAACACTACTCTGCTCTGAGGATCAGAAGGAGAGGATTGAAGGGGTGGAGAGAATCCTGGCCATCAGGGGAGAGGGGGACCCGGACACTCAGTTGGGGGACTCCTCTGTTAGAAGCAGAAGGACACCTGACATCAATTGTGATGCTTCCAGCATCGGTGACTTGATCAGCTGGTCAGAAGGTGTGTCAGAGCCACCTCTCACCTGCTCTCTAAGCACCTCAGAGGTGAAAAACTTCATCAACACCCCCATGGAGGTGCGCAACTGGCCTTGCCACACACAAAGCATTGAGAGGGTTGTTAAAATGGTGACTGAGGCTTCTGCTAAGTACTTCTCACAGGAAAAGAGGGATGGAGGGATCAGGGCTCAGGAGACCAGCAGGAAGCTGATGTCCAAGTCTGAGTCAAAGCAGGATTTGTGCAACCTGGCAAAGTTCAAGATGTCAGGAGAATGATCTTTGTAATTATATCCAGTGATATACATGCAGTTCACCTATTAATAAATATATGTAAAGTTGATTTGGCCTTGTCAATATAAATGATTTACCTTATATCTTTTAATATATTATAAAGGGGTTCAAAAGGGTAAAATTGGCAATTTAGAAATACAAAATGATGTAGGTTAGAGTTATCCTATCCAAAAAATTAGCTCATATTTGAATTCCCCATGTAAAAACATAATTTAGACACCCCTGATGGTAGGATTTCCTTCAGATTCATGTTGTCACCTGAGTACGACCCGCCCTAAATTCTTCCACCATCTTGAAATCGATACTGCGTTCTTGTCAATGCCCCTGCGGCCTGGATAACATCAGACGGGTACAATCTGTGGAAGGAACGGGTCGGGAAGCTCCTCGTGACTAACGACACTGCTGAAAGAGGAGTGGCCCTCATCCACGAGTTCACGGCAAAGGGGCGTACCAAGCACGAGGATCAGCTCCAATACATGATCCAGGTGGCAGAGGATCATCGGCGAGCGTACCCGAAGACAGCAAACAAGAAGGTCCTTCTTCGCTGAAAAATACTTTTTCTGAAGGTTTTTAGTTCATTTCATGCCATTTCCGAGTATTGTTTGTCAATTTCTTTCGTTTTGTTGGTGTTCACGTAGTACGGGGAAACCAATCCCAGAATATAATATATAAGTTTAGCTGTTTTGTTTCCAATTATTTTACAGTGTTCATTCCAGTTTAAGTTCTTGTCAAAGTAAATGCCTAGGAAATTGAAATGATTAACATGTGTTGTGGAATTACCATTAATTCTGAGGTCTGGAATGTGGTTGCTATTTATAGGTTTTTGTGGAAATGTATTTTATAGTATATTTTGTTCTATTAAATTATCTGTTTTCAATACATCCTTAACAAAGTGTATTAGCAAAATGTATTTTTATAAATATAAAACACGAATTATGTCTTCATATGCTGTAATGTTTTAAATATTAAGAGTGTTAAACAAGACATAGTTTTCATAGAGTTACTTCCCCTGAAAATAATCAGTACGGGGAAACCAATCCCAGAATATATGTAGTAGCAGTGTACAAACTTTGTAGTGGATGCGCGACCGCTAAATAAACGGCTACTCAAATGAAAATTTGTCTGTGGTGTTTTCTCCTTCAGTGGCTTAATTGAGAAAGCGAGCGAAAGAAATGGACCACCTTCAGGTTTTCTCCCTTATGCAGTAATGCACCATAAATATATATATATATATGTTAAACACAGACCGTGCATGGAACAAGGAACTCTTCTGGTAAATTACATCCACTATAGTTCGAATAAGTAATGATAAATGACAAATGCTATAGTTTTTCTTTTTCATGATGGAAAGCCCGACGTGGTTAGGTTAGGTTTTCCATCATGAAAAAGAAAAAACTATAGTATTTGTTATTTATCATTACTTATTCGAACTATAGTAGATGTAATTTCCCAGAAGAGTTCCTTGCTCCATGCACGGTCTGTGTTTAACATATAAGTTTCTCAGGGGACCATTCTGAGTTTGTGTATATATATATATATATATATATATATATATATATATATATATACACACACACTCGTGTATATACTATATATATATATATATATATATATATATATATATATATATATATGGGATGAATTTCACAATAAAACACGTGAAATGAATGAATGCTGCAAACCCACAAGGAAAAAGAAAAACGATTCCAAGGCCTTTCGTGTATTCAAAGCTACACCTCGTCAGGGAATGAAGATAAAAGGCGAGATGCCCATAAATATATACAACGTACAGGAAAAACAAAACAATTAGCACATACTTAACAAGGGTTAATGAGAGGCAAAAGAAATTTTAACATGATATCGTCAATTTTATACGTCCCCGCAGTGTTATTGAAATTGTTTTTAAAATGAATAAATGCACATTCTAGAATATTTCTTTCTATTATATCTCTGTTTTTAACAAGCGCTTTAGAACTATCCCACTTGATGCTATGGTTACATCTATACATATGGTTAAATAAAGCATTGGAATTATTAGCTGTTCTACAAGCATATTTATGCTGTTTTACCCTAATATCTAACGTTTTACCGGTTTGGCCTATATATACTGAGTTACATTGTGTACATCCGATCGAATACACACAACCAACAGCATTATCAGGGCTATCCTTTATTAGGCGTGATTTAACAGTATTATTATACTTAAAGATTACATTAATGCCAATTGCTTTAAGTACAGTTGGAAGGTATTGAAAATTAACATGGTAAGGTAGGCTAAGGATATTTTTATGCTGAAATTCCTTTACAATTACATTATTATAATACCTATTCTTGGCTTTCTTAAGACAGTTATCTAAAAATGAAATAGGATAACATAATTTAGTACCAATATTCATGATATTGCATAACTCGGAAGCTAAAAATTCAGGACTGACAACTCTCAATGCTCGAAGAAACATAGCAGAGAAAATAGAGGATTTAATCGAAGGATGATGGTCAGAATAAAAATGCACATAAGAGTTATTATTAGTAGGCTTACTGTAGACTTCTCCAAATTTTTAGATCAAGAAAAGATAGGCTTCCATCATTTTCTTTTTCAACTGTAAACTTAATAGATGGGACTAAATTGTTGAGCCTACCAAGAAATAAGTCCACATCCAAATTATTAGGCCAACGGCATAAAATATCATCTATATACCTGTACCAAACCAAGTTAAAATTAACAATCGTAGGCAAAATTCTACTTTCAAAAAATTCCATATATAAATTAGCTAGTACAGGTGAAAGGGGATTTCCCATAGCCAATCCAAACGACATAGCATAAAACTTATTTTCAAACTGAAATTTACAATCTTTGACACAAAGCTTAATTAACTCAATAAGAGTGTTGTGTTGAACAGGGAAAGAATATTCAGAGATCTTATCTTTTAAAAAATCAAGTAGGTCATCAACAGGGACTTTTGTGAATAGCGAGCATACATCGAAGCTTACCAATTTGAAATTAGGGTCATTAGGGAACTTCAGTTTGTCAATAAGATCCATGCTATTTACAATATGTGACTCAGAAATAGAACCAACTAACGGCGTTAATAAACTAACTAACCATTTTCATAGCTTATAGGTTATGGAGCCCACTGAGCTAACAATAGGCCTCATGGGATTATTAACTTTGTGTGTTTTTACTAAGCCGTACAGATATGTGCATTTTTATTCTGACCATCATCCTTCGATTAAATCCTCTATTTTCTCTGCTATGTTTCTTCGAGCATTGAGAGTTGTCAGTCCTGAATTTTTAGATTCCGAGTTATGCAATATCATGAATATTGGTACTAAATTATGTTATCCTATTTCATTTTTAGATAACTGTCTTAAGAAAGCCAAGAATAGGTATTATAATAATGTAATTGTAAAGGAATTTCAGCATAAAAATATTCTTAGCCTACCTTACCATGTTAATTTTCAATACCTTCCAACTGTACTTAAAGCAATTGGCATTAATGTAATCTTTAAGTATAATAATACTGTTAAATCACGCCTAATAAAGAATAGCCCGGATAATGCTGTTGGTTGTGTGTATTCGATCGGATGTACACAATGTAACTCAATATACCAAACCGGTAAAACGTTAATATTAGGGTAAAACAGCATAAATATGCTTGTGGAACAGCTAATAATTCCAATGCTTTATTTAACCATATGTATAGATGTAACCATAGCATCAAGTGGGATAGTTCTAAAGCGCTTGTTAAAAACAGAGATATAATAGAAAGAAATATTCTAGAATGTGCATTTATTCATTTTAAAAACAATTTCAATAACAGTGCGGGGACGTATAAAATTGACGATATCATGTTAAAATTTATTTTGCCTCTCATTAACCCTTGTTAAGTATGTGCTAATTGTTTTGTTTTTAATGTACGTTGTATATATTTATGGGCATCTCGCCTTTTATCTTCATTCCCTGACGAGGTGTAGCTTTGAATACACGAAAGGCCTTGGAATCGTTTTCCTTTTTCCTTGTGGGTTTGCAGCATATATATATAGGGTGGAGCGTTTGAAAGTAGCCCGACAAGTTTGTTTTGCATATAATTGAAGTAACATCAAATGCTGAAAATTGCTTTTACCTT
Source organism: Bathynomus jamesi (assembly GCA_023014485.1). Taxonomy (NCBI): domain Eukaryota; kingdom Metazoa; phylum Arthropoda; class Malacostraca; order Isopoda; family Cirolanidae; genus Bathynomus; species Bathynomus jamesi. The sequence continues at coordinate 538,557 of JAJOZX010000839.1, forward strand.
TCGTGAAAACTACAACAAAATACCGCAACCATGGCGAAAGACAGCATCCAACAGAAAATGATACGATGATACGGAATGAAATGTCATGCTATTTGCAAGCGGCCTACCCTATACAGGCCCGTAGCAAGGAGGATGTCGGGGGACGGTCGCACGACCTCCCCCCTTCGACAGGAAACGTCCACTTTTGTTACCATAGTTATAACTTATGATGTGATATTATAATGTATCCTATCATTTATTAAATAAACACCTGCATATTTTTTTGCATTTTTTTTAAACATCACAAACTACTCTAAACTACTCTAAACCCCTTCCGCAGTGACTAGGTCGTTGCACCAAAAGGTCCGCCTTTCTACAATTTCGATCCCCCCCACCCTTGGGAAGTCCTGGCTACGGGACTGTTATATAATATATATATATATATATATATATATATATATTAGAGAGAGAGAGAGAGAGAGAGAGAGATATGAATAAAATGACTGACACTTGAACCAACATTCTTTAATCATCAAACGTTTCGGGAGTCTTAACTCCCACTTTCAGTGGTCATAATTTACAATTTTCAATTCAATAGATGAGCCATAATTGTTTAAAGTAGGTTTATTTTTGAAAATGTAAATTGATTCTGTAAGTCTTAGATGAATTTCACAGGTTGGCTTATAATCCTTTGTAAACCAACCTGTAAAATTGATGTAAGACCTATGGAGGCAATTTACATTTTTAGAAATAAACCTATTTTAAATGGTTATGGCTCATCTATTGAAGTGAATATTGTAAGTTATGACCACTGAAAATGGGAGTTAATACTCCCGAAACAGTTTGGTGACTAAAGGATTTTAGTTCAAACTTTTGTGATTTTATTCATTTTGAAATGCCGCTTCTATAGGAACAGGCTCTTGTCCAGAATTATATATATATATATATATATATATATATACTCTGTGTGTGTGTATATATATATAATATATATATATATATATATATATATATATATATAAAGTGATAATTCAGCGACTGGCAAAAATTTTCTGAAATAATGAGTGTTGGGTGACCAGAATGTACATAAATTTGACTTACCTTCACCTCTCCGACGTAAATCGTTCGATCATTCTTTTGCAAGGATATAAATTTGAACAACAAGGGATAGCTGGTGTCTGCAATGAAAGAGGGACTTCCTTACACAAGATATATAAGAACAAACTTCCAGACTTTGCCTACGTCAAATATATCATGTAAAGGTATGAGAGAGAATAGCGTGGAAGAGGTTGCAGCATGAAAATAGATTGCTGTAGATGTCATCTCTCCGCCTTCTGCTATTCGATCCGACTTCGTTATTAATGAACCTTACATAATTTATCATGCATCATCTCTCAGGAGTGAGTTGTCGGATTCTTCTTTTGCATTTTTATATTTATTAGTTTTACTAGGACATTATTGCGAGGTCGATTTTTTTTTATGTTAGTCAAAAAACCCCAAATCAGTCAATATGCCTATTGACTAATTTCTGCTTTTGACTTTAACATATATGTGTATATATATAATAATCTAAACTTAACTTAACTTAACCTAACCTAATCTAACCTGACCTAACCTAACCTAACCTAACCTGACCTAACCTAACCTGACCTAACCTAACCTGACCTAATCTAACCTGGCCTAACCTAATTTTACAGTTAAAAGCCGAAATCAGTCAATACGATTAATGATTGGTCAAAGCACGTATTGACCAGTCATTACCCGTATTGACTAATTTCGGCTTTTGACTGTAACATTCAAAGAAATGTTCTGCAGTGTAAGTTATTGAAATGAGTACAACCATGCATAACGCTGTTTAAACCTCAAAACAACGTGCAATATTATTTTCATTCTATTTCTTCAAGTTTTTCCCCATTCTCCCTTTCTCAAGTTCCTTCCTGAATGTTATTTGTCGCGCCTTGTACAACTTACACTTCACCTGACATTTCACATTGAAAATATGTTCCTGCGTGTTGACTGTAGCCTGTGGCAGGAAGTCCGCTTGCCATGTTATTCGGATTCTGAATGAAGTTGAAAATAATATAGAATATTGTTTTGAGGTTTCAACAATAAGTTATGTATGGACAGAATTCTGGAAAATTTCGACACTGGGTAGAACGTTGCTTCATGTTTAAAGGTTGCCCTAATAAAAAAAGCACCTTATATGTTTATTTTAGTCATTTTATCTTTCTCTCCGCTCTCCCACATGATCTCTGTTGTATGTCTCCGTTACAGGGTTTCTCTATCTGACATTTTCCTTGGATGTTTTTATGTTTATCATCCTGTTGGTATATCTCTGATTTTGCTATTTGTCTCTGTTTTTCCGCGCCTTTGTCTCTGTCTCTTTGTCATTATTTTTTTTTCAAGAATCATTACTACTTTTCATTCGATCTCTCATTCATTTCATTTATCACCTCTCCTTTTTTCTCCTTTCCATTATTTGTCAGTCGTTTTTATCTTTCTTCTCTCGTTTAAATATTCTATCTCTAATTATACACAGGCCTGCGAATGAGAACTTTGTAAGAGTTCTTTTCTTACTAAGAACTGATTTTATATAATTCAACTACGCTGATTTCGAATAAGGTATCCATTTTTTTCTATAACGTAAGGATTTTCTGCAAACTGGAAGGGAAAAAACAACAACATAAATAAATATTATTTATTTCAATTTACATTAGGTACCTATTTCGCTTTGTTATACTAATTACAAATGCAAACAACTTTAAAAACAAAGAAGACTATTAACGTCAATTACTGTACATATTCATCTTTATTTGTCCTGAGTTTTATTGCGAGATCTATGCCTTTTAGTCTCGAATGTACACGCTGTTCCTTTTCTTTTATGTAATAATTCTGGAGTATCCCGTTTCAACATCCAGCAGTAATCAGCCATCATGCTGATGTCCCACCTTCCCTGATATCTCTTCTCCATTTCTTTGATGTCTTGGTGAAACCGTTCTCCTTGTTCTTCGCTGAGTGCTCCGAGATTCTCAGGGAAGTAATCTATGCAAGTGTGAATGGAAGAAATGTAATTTTAAACTCATATTACAACCCAACTCTTTGAACTTATTAGCATGTTGTTCACAATGTTTTGGTAATTTGGGTCCTTGTTGTTCCCCAAAAATTTGCTGATAACATCCTTAAAAGCAATCAACGCTTCTTTTTCAAGATCGTTCATTGTTCTTTCAAAGTGTTCATCCAAAGTCAGTTTTCTAATCTGGGAACCAACGAAAATTCCTTCTTTCAATTTTGCTTTCGAAAGAGTTGGGAATTTACCACAAAGATACTTAAAACAATCTCCATCTTCTTACAAAGCCTTAATAAATTGCTTCATCAAGCCCAATTTTATGTGAAGCGGAGGTAAAAGGACTTTCTTCGTGTCAATCAAACTTTCACGTTGAATGTTTTTAGAACCAGGTGTCAGGTTGACTCTGCGTGGCCATTCTTTTTTATCCAGTGTTGAGTTTTTGCTCGGCTATCCCATTCACACAAAAAACATGGAAACTTCGTATAACCTGGTTGTTGACCTAATAACATACAAATCACTTTTAAGTCTCCACAAAGTGGCCAACCGTGTTCTTTGTATTTAACCTTAGCTAAAAGAAGCTCAAGATTTTCGTACATTTTCTTCAAGTGAACCGAATGAGTTACAGGAACAGATGCATACAAGTTACCGTTGTGAAGGAGGACGCCTTTTAGACTTCTTTTGGAGGAATCAATGAAAAGTCTCCACTCATTTGGGTCATAGACTGCAGCGCCTAGCTTAAGTATTAGTTCCGAAACATTGTTGCAATATACCAGTGAATTTTCTTGAGAAAAATATTGGATGAATTCTTTTTCTCGATTTCTGTACCAGTAAAATGACGTCCCTGGAGAAAGCAATTTCTTTGCAAGAAAGTCTGGATCCCAAAATCTCTGAAGAATCCTTCGGGAGACACAAACCTCTACCAAATCATTAAGTTCACTTTGTGTAAACAGTTGGGGTTCACCAGATGTTTCGGTTTGAAAACATTCAATATCATTGTTTCCATCGTCATCAGACACCGAGCCAGATGAAGTTATCTCAAGAGTATTTGGTTTAGTAGGTACAGGTATACCGGGTCCATAAACAACAGGTCTTTTAGCAGACTGAAAGTTTGGATGAGAAATTTCCTTTTTATTTTTAGTATTGTAGCCTTGCACGTTACATGAACAAAAATAGCAGTCATTGCTGTGATTTCTAGGCTCACGCCAGCCCATTGGAATCCCAAAAGGTAACGAATCCTTTTTACCTTTACTCCACAGTCTAAGTCAGTGGTACTCATTGGGCGGCTCGCGAGCCAAATATATATAGCGCATTTGGCTCGCGAGCCGTGCAATGAGTACCACTGGTCTAAGTTGTTCAACACAAACACTGCAAACTTTATGTGGAGCCCATGATTTGTCTTGATCCCCAAGTTTCATTCCGAAATACGCTTTCTTGACGAAGTCTGTAATATCTCACCTTTGTTTTTTCACAGTAAATTTTCCACAAATATAGCAGAAAATATTTGGGCTATTTACACACCCTCTGGTTGCCATAGCGACAAATAAACAAATTTCAAAAGAGAAATATAGTCACCGCGCACCTTTGAATAATAAAGAACTATAACCTCGCACGCACTAGACAGACTGACTCATCTCGTGGCTTGTCAATCACTTATATACTAGCCGTGCGTTTCTCGAATGTTCTAGAAGACGCTATGACGTCACTTCTGATCTGGAAGCATTTATAGGCAGTAGTTTTTAATCAAAATTTAATTGAGTCACTTTTAATGAAAATTACTGATATATGTAATATGAAATATGACATTTTGTGAAAAATCTCTACGTGATGGCGAAAAATGAATATTGTTTTCGGAATCAGCGTGCAAAAATTACTATATAAGTGATAAAATATTTCTGGCAACAAAACCATCGCAAGCCTGTGTTATATCTCTCCTATAACTCCATGGTTTCCTATCCATTGATATACGTTTCTGTCAGCTTTTCCTTATATTTGCTACTGTTTTATCTCTCTCTCTCTCTCTCTCTCTCTCTCTCTATCTATATATATATATATATATATTATATATATATATATATATATATGCTGCAAACACACAAGGAAAAAGAAAAACGATTCGAAGGCCTTTCGTGTATTCAGAGCTACACCTCGTCCCTGACGAGGTGTAGCTCTGAATACACGAAAGACCTTGGAATCGTTTTTCTTTTTCCTTGTATATATATATATATATATATATATATATATATATATATTTCTATCTATATTTATATATTGTTATTCTTTATGCTTCTATCTCTCTTTCTTTCTCTGTCTCTCACTGTTCTTTCTGTCGATGTCGCAGGGCAATGTAATTTCATCTCCAATTTCGACCGAGAATGACTGCGGAGTGGCGAGGAATTTTGGCAATTCGTCCGAATCGCCGTCATCGTTTATTGACGAATAATCTTCGTACTCGTCGTAATAGTAATCTTGTCCCAGTACTGTAAACAGAGAAATAAATAAACTCTAATTAATATACTGTAAACTACTTTAATATTTAAATATTTACGTTATATATATTAAAAAAATAGAAATACAGAATTAAAATTATTCTGGAATTTAAATGCATAAATTTTGTACATATTAACATCGAATTTTTAAAAAATTAACGGCAATCTTTTAAGGTTAATTGAATATTTAATAAATATTTAGTAAATATTTAATAAATATTTAATAAATATTTAATAAATTCTACATTTCTAATAAATTTTTGTAGTCGATTTTGCTTCCTATAAAAATAATGCAAAATATCCTACACAGAGAAAAATATTTTAGTAAATTTTCTAGTCGCTCAATAAAGGTTGGTTAAATTACTATGCTCCTATACTCATTTACCCAATTTTACAGAAAAAATGTTTCACAATCATTAGTCGATTGACTACCTTTACTCATACTAAAATTATCTGTAATTCTTTTCGCTCTGAAGTAGTCAATTTTAGATAAATGAAGTTACAGTATATATGAAACTAGTCAACTGAACAAGATCACAAGCCGATGAAGAAAGTCATTCAACTTATTAACAATATCTGCCTCGTGCATTTAACTAGTAACTAAAATTTACGGATCATATGTAGAATTCGGACCCCTACCAAGGTTGGGGTCCGAATTCTACATTAGCGGAAGGTTGGGGTCTGTATTCTCCATTTGGCTTGTTTAAGCTACTCTTTAACTATTTGAGTTTCTACATTTGCCTTAACATCCGAGGCCATGTTTAAGCTACGCTTTAACTATTCGAGTCAGTTTTAGCTTTATAAGGCTAACTAACGAAAATATCATGATCTAACCTAACGAATCGTCAAGGGCGTACAGTTAACCTAACGATTGGTTAGGTTAGATCACAATATTTTCGTTAGTTAGCCTTATAAAGCTAACTAAAGAAGGCTGGGGTCCGAATTCTACATTTGATATAAGATTTTACAGTTGTGTGATTTTAATGGTTTTTATTTGTGATAATAATAATAAAATTTTCTATGAACCTTTAAATTGTTTATTGGTGTCCTTATACGATTCGTTTGGGGTCTGGCTTCTATAATCTATACATTAGGGGAAAGTTGGGGTCTGGATTCTACATTAGGGGAAAGTTGGGGTCTGTATTCTCCATTAGGGTTACCTGGGGTCCGAATTCTACATATGATCCAAATTTACTAGTATATCATCTGACTATCCTACTTCTTAATGAAAAACTGTATCTGACTACCCTCACATATTTCACGCGAGCAATAATTCTGACTATCGGTATCAGTATAGTAATATTGCACTCACTACGTAACTAAAGTTTACTGACATATTATCTGACTGCCTTACTTGTTAAGGGTATACAATGCATTTGACTACCCTTACGTACAGTATTTCACGAAAATAGTCTGACCATATGTATATATAAAATGCACAAATATTTTATTTACCCTTCAATTATAGAAAAATATATAGTACAAATGTAACCAAATAACAATTTAATGTAATAATGCAAGGTAGTGTGACAATTATTATGTTTTATATAACAATAATCGGCGCGTTTCTTCTAAAAGTTTTCAAATTTTAGAATAATAATACTCATTATTTGTTAATTTATTATTCATTAATGAGTATTACCGTACACTATGTTTATATGATAGTTTATCTACAGTACTAGTTAACCTGAATATGAAACTGGTTACTCTATCATCACTGTGAAACGCGCCATTAACCATATAATTCGTTTCGCTTTTCAAAATTTAGTCTATCTACTAATTAACCAATGAAACTAGTCAGTTGATTTAAAAGTAGAACGAGCAATTACTCATTTGACATGTTTCAAGAAAATTAAATAAGTCAATTTATTTTACATCGCCAAACAAGGGGTTCGTCTCTAGACTAGGTGCAAATTAACTTCTTCAGGTTTAATAACTAGTTACAATTCTCATAAGTCAAGTAATTCACAAACTCAGTTTTGAAACTGGATGCGTCTGTTGACCTGGTTAATATAGTGTTGTGAACAAAAAAATGTTTTCAGTGTACAATTCATACATGTGAAATTATAATCGGCGTATGGCAATTTCTAGAAAGAATTTGATGAATTCAGTACGAATAATAATTTAAAAACAATACATACACAGTAGTAAGGACGTACAGTATTAAAATAGCGGATAAGAGAGGATGAGATATTCAGCAACTTAGATTCAGAGGTGGGGAGTCGGCCAAAAACAACCGACAACCGACAACCGACTCCCGACTCCCGACTCCCGACTCCCGACTCTTTCCTTATCATGCTGATCTACAACCTTATAAATATTGGGATGTTTGTTTCGCAGATGGCGTTTCAAGTTTGAGGCTCTAGTTGGAGCATTAGCATGTTTCCCAGTGTAAGCACTAATTTTTGCATTACACTCTTTACCATCCTTTTCTACTTGACAAATAAAAATACTTTCATCCTCATTTAGCTTAAAATATTGAAAGACTGCTGATTTTCTACTAGGCCCACGACTCATTACTAATAGGGGCTAATTAAATTAATAATTAATATATTGCTAATTTTTATATGGTACCTAGTATCCTGAAATAGAAATATGAAATTCATTTGCTAAGATTTACCAGAACAATAAATCAAATGTGGAAATGTGAATCTAGAATTAGTTCAGGAAGATATTTATTTAGGGCAGAGTAGTATTCTGGTAAATTGTTGGCAGATAGAAATTGAATCAAAGAGTCGGGAGTCGGTCGTTTTTACCGACTTCCGACTCCGACTCCCGACTCCCGACTCTTCAAAAAAGCCCCGACTCCCGACTCCCGACTCCCGACTCCGACTCCCCACCTCTGCTTAGATTACTGTACCTTTTTATCGAAGTGTCGCTAAAAAACATGCCAAAATAAATTGATATTGAAATATTTTGTACTTTAACGAAAAATTTTAAAATTTTGATACTTTTCACACTATTCAACCACGAGATAAAAAAAAAGTGGTGCTGGTTAAGTGTGCGGTCTACCTACGATTCGGCGGTCTACCTTTTAATTATAGCTTCTTATCCTGTTTACTAATTGTTTGTTTACATCCCATTGTCAATCGCCCTTGACGATTGGTTAGGTTTAGTCATGATATTTTCGTTAGTTTTAACGAAAATATCATGATTAAACCTAACCAATCGTAGGTAGACCGCACACTTAACCAGCACCAAAAAAGTAATGGGACGGAAGAAGAAGCAAGAAATAAAATTTCGTGTAATAATTAATACGACGGCTACTCAATATATTTTGCCCCACCTTTTTTTTTCTTTCCAAGTTTCCTTGTAAATTTCAGAAATTTTGTACACAAGTAGTTATATACCTTTCTAACAAGTTTTTATTTTTCCACATAGTCTCCATCCTTTTCTACGGTTTTCCTCCTCCTCGAAACAAGGGCCTTTATTTCTTGCTGGTAAAAGCCCGCTGGCCGACTGGAGCCACCTCTTAGCCTCCTCAACAACCTCATCGTCACTCTGAAACTTTCTTCCACGAATAGCAATCTTCATTGGCCCAAACAAATCGAAGTCTGAAGGTGTCAGATCCGGGCTGTATGGAGGGTGGGGTAACACAGTCAAGCGCACTTTTGTGATGGCCTCTCTTGTTTACAAACTGTTGTGTGGTCTTGCGTTATCGTGCAAAAGAAGGACATCTTCCACTTTTCTCTCCGGTCGAACTCGCTTTATACGTCTCTGGAGTCTCTGTAGGGTAGCAATATATACCTCTGAGTTGATTGTTTGTCCTTTCTTCATAATGTCCACCAGAACCACCCCTTTCGTGTCCCAGAAGATGATGGCCATAACCTTTCCTGCAGAGGGAGCCATTTTGAACTTTTTCTTGCGTGAGGAGTCTGCGTGATGCCGCTCCATGGATTGGCGTTTTGTTTCAGGTTCAAAGTAGTGTACCCAAGTCTCATCCCCAGTCACAATTCGTGAAAGGAAGTCATCCCTTCTGTCTCGTATCGAACCAACGACTCGGAAGCAATTTCTTTTCTTTGGGCTTTGTGATCTTCAGTCGGTTCGCGAGGAACAAACCGTGAACACACATTTGAGTATCCCAGTTGCTGAATTATCGTATTCACACTTCCTTCACTAATTCCTAGCTCCAGTGATAGCTCCTTGTATGTGACGCACCGATTTGATCGAATGATGCTGTTAGCACGTTGCACAGTGTGAGATGTGACAGCCGATGCCGGGCGACCGTTGCGTGGCTCATCACTGTGGCTGGGTCTGCCTCTCTCCGATGATCTCACACGTTTAGACCACCGTCCAACGGTGCTTCGATCAACAACAGCATCTCCGTAAACGTTTTGTAGACGTTTGTGAATATTTCCAACTGTTTCCTTCTCTGCAGTTAAGAACTCGATAACAGCTCTGTTTACGACGCACATCACTGTCAGACGCCATTTTCGAAACTGCGTTAATCATCGGTTTTATAGAAGGGCGTTTAAAAGCAGTTTTATATAAGGAGGGGAGGTTGAAACTGGAACAAGCCGGTTATGTGAAGCGCAGAAAGTTCAAACTTACGGCCCAAAGATATTTCAGCGCCATGGCCTAGTATTTAGCTAAGAAAAAAGGGTGGGGCAAAATATATTGAGTGCCCGTTTTATATAGGTTTGTTGAAATGTTTTTTTTTATATTGTTTTCTCATGCAAGCAATATTTTGCTATGTTACAGTTCTATTATATCTTTAGTTTTCGCGTAAACTTCGTATTTTTCCAATATAATAATAATGCTAATAGATAATACGGTAAGTACTTTGTTTCCAGTAAAAATTATCTGTATAACACTTCATATAAACAGTTTGCGCATTAAATACACTATTTCTCCAAAGAAATTGTCGAATTGGGATTTCGGGGTTGTAGTTGAGGAGGGTGAGGAACATAAATATATATTTTATGAATTATCTTTATATTTCGCTAATACAATACATGACATTTTTTAAGTTATTTATAGTATCAACTAGCAGGGAGGGGAAACAGAGGGAATTTGATCATGTATTTTGAAGATGTTGGGTCTTTGTGAGGAAAAGGGAATGTCTAGGAAGGCCAGTGTATTCGGTGCAAAATCATTAAAAAAAAGTAAAAACTGGTAAAAAGGCCATTTCACAATCAATAGTACTTTATTTATTTTTTTTTCATTACTGTCCATAAGAAGCCACGTACTTATTCTTCTTGAATATTTATCCTCTTATAATTAAATATGCATACGTAATACATGGATCTGAACTGTAATTAATAATAAATGGCATAAGGAATATTCCTGAAATAACTACATACAGGGTGGCTCAAAAGTCGTGCACCATAGGAATTTTCAGTGTTGACTATAATATATTATTTTTTCGGATCACCTGAAGATCCGTCACCCCAGCCTTTTTCAGTTAGCTTTATAAGGCTAACTAACGTTATAAGGCTGACTAACCAATCGTCAAGGGCGTACAGTTGACCTAACGATTGGTTAGGTTAAGTCGTGATATTTTCGTTAGTTAGCCTTATAAAGCTAACTAAAAGAGGCTGGGGGTGACGGATCTTCGGGTGATCCTTTTTTTCTTCCAGGTAGGGGACGGCTTCGAAATTAACAATAGACGAGAGGGTGAACTTAGTTTTAATGTATGGAATACCAGGTACTACAAATCGATCAATTGGTACAGAATTTAAATCACTTATTTTGGATTTGAGAGAAGTATTTATAATGAAAATTTTTCAATATGTCACTTTTTGTAATTGTTTTTGAAGATCTGTAAACGAAACTGTTTTAGAGCCGTAAAACTTCCCTTAAAGATTTGGAACGATTTTTATACTTTTTTATTGGTGCTTTTGCTGGAAGCTGGGAGAAGGTCCGTCCCCTCGCGGAAGATGTCAGAGAAAACCCTCTAAACTGCAGGGGTGGGGAAACTTTTCAGTACCAAGGGCGAAAATCGATAACATAAACACCTCCGCGGGCGTCTGGCAAATTTTAAGCTTATATACAGCGTGTCCCAAAGAAATGTATATCCACTTTGTTCGATAATACCAGCTATGAGGATAATAAATATATTACTTTTTATATGTTTTTTAATAAAGAATTTTCTCCTGAATCTAAATATGTAATTATTTTTATTAAAGATTAAAGAACAAAAAAGTTACAGATGTTTAAATTATAATTATTATTTTCGAGAATTCATGTGCGATATTTTCTAATAAGTATTTTAACCGACTGTTTTGAGATACTTATGTTTAGTGTTGATATTGAAGCATAAATGTTGTAATTATTAGTTAATTCAAAAAATTTACAAATTCCATGGTTAAATGACACTTTATCTAAGATGTTCGACGTCTTCCAGAACGTTGTTTTTGTAAGTTTTGCACAGTGCCGTCGGTTTCAAACTTATCTCGTATACGTGCAAAAATATTAGAAAATATCGCACATGAAGTCTTGAAAATAATAATTATAATTTAAACATCTGTAACTTTTCTGTTTTTCAATTTTTAATAAAAATAATTACATATTTAGATTCAGGAGAAAATTCTTTATTAAAAAACATATAAAAAGTAATATATTTATTATCTTCATAGCTGGTATTATCGAACAAAGTGGGTATACATTTCTTTGGGACACGCTGTATATAAGATGTATTTTAAAAAGCTATTTGCTGGGCTGTAAATAAATAATTTTTAGTAAATAATAAATACCTAAGCGGGCGAATTGAAATTAGCTCGTGGGCGAAATTTCGCCCGCAGGCGAGGGTTTCCCCACCCCTGCGTCTAAAGCAATGCCAAAGGATTTTCATACCCAGGAATTGGAATTTAGGTTCGGTTTCGCACAAAAAACAAAGGCTTCCCGCAACATTTTATAAATAAAAATATTAACTTCTACTGTCCCAAATCACTCAAAAAAAGAACCTTTGAAGATCATTTCTTCTATCGAAAGAAGTTACGTATCATTAAAATAAGTTATTATATCATCTGACAAGAAGCTTTGATACGCAAAAGACGGATAAACGTCCCCAAGAATGCACCCTCAAAAGGAAATTATATCATCTAACTTAACGAGGTTTGGTGTTATGGCCTATTGGTGTAGATCAAAGCTTTTTGGGGTCTTTTCAAAATTGTAAGTATGAATGGTCAGCTTGAATATAGTTGCGTTTTTTAGTTCTCTCTTAACGAGTTTAACGTAAAAGCATTCTCCCTTACCCGTAAAGACGGTTATAATTAATACTAATTATATTTCAAATTTGTATTAAACATTTAATCGAACCTGTAAAGTTTTGGTTATTCTTTGCTTGATTCAGCGGAAAATTGTTCGGAAAACTTAACAAAAATCTATGGTTTTGCGGGTAATTTATCGGGTCAATTTAACTAAAAAATAAATAGCATTACGCATATTATCTACCTTCTCTCTATTATACAGGGTATCCAAAAAGTCTCTATCTATTTTTGAAGAAATAATGATTCTGTGAATAGATAGGGACTTCTTGGTACACCCTGTATTATACTTAGTCAAAACTACATTTGTAAACTCGTTTTGATGTTTTCAATTTCTGTATTTGAGAGTTTTTTAATCAATTCATGTGAAAACGTTTTACCGAAATTGACCGTTTTGTTCCCGTCTTTCTCAAGTTATTTTAATATCTTTTTAATTTTTAATTTTAGTTTTTAGTTTTTTAATTTTTAAAATTTATATTTATTCTTTTTAAAGTGTCACTCTTGAAGGGAACTGAATAAAAAGTTTGCGAGACGTCTGCATGTCTAAAATTATAAAAGAATTAAAAGAGGAAAAAGGAAATTATATATATATATATATATATATATATATATATATATACAGGGTGGCCCAAGGTCAGGACACATAGGGGAAATTGATTTATATTAATAATGTTTGTTTTCTCTGTTCCAGGGGGATGGGTCACCAGATCTAACGCTCCCCCCCCCCCCTTAATTTCTTTTGTGGGATTATTTGAAATCCGTCGTTTACAGTGATCGTACCTGGTCCTTGGAGGAACTGAAGATTCGAATAATGGCTGAATGTTCAAAGATTTCCCCTCTTATGTTGAGATGAATGAGGAAGAAAAAGAACTAAGTTAATGGGTCTCACTTTGAACATTTATTGTGAATAAACCAACATAACGGATGAAACAGATTATTTTTCCTATGTGTCCTGAATTTGGTTGGGCCACCCTGTATGTATATATATATATATATATATATATCGAAGTTAAGCGACATTGGGTCTGGGTAGTAGTTGGATGGGAGACCGTCCTCCGCACCTAGATTATGTAGCGACCAGTGGTTCGGATCCCACGTAAAGCTATAGGTCCTCTCCATCATATGACCTTAGATGTTGCGAACGTTAAACAACCCCAATAAAAAAAAATATATATATATATGTGTGTGTGTGTGTGTGTGTGTGTGTGTGGTGTGTGTTTAATAATATTTTTACTAATAACAAAATAATCACTAGTTATATTCCCATCATTATGTATCTCAGTATTTTAATTCATACTCATTTTCCATTATTATTATTATTATTATTATTATTATTATTATTATTATTATTATCATACTAAGATTATTCCTGGATGAAATGATTTTATTACCCCCTGAAAAGGGAATCGAAAGACGCCTACGATTTGTGGTGCTTTCATGGTAGACCCAGATTAGGACCAGTATACATGAATATGTTTAGAAGTAGGGGTCAGTATAAGGCGGCCATAAGGCGATGTAAACAGGAAGAAGAGTCTATTCGAGCAGCAAAACCCTGTGAAGCTCACATACTGTAAATAACGATAATAACAAATTTTGGAAATTTGTTTAGAATCGAACGGGTGTCAAAAATGCCCTCCCTACGACAATCGATGGGGTGTCGGGGGGAGGGGGTGAAATTGCAAAGCTGTGGAAAAACCAGTACTCAAACATTCTTAACAGTGTGAGTAGGGATAATCTTAAGATAGATTGCAGCGAAACGCCTGTGGGAAGGGCAAGGGAAAATACTTTGATATCAGTTCCTGAAGTAAAGAGGTTAATTAAAGAGTTAAAGACTGGTTCTACGTCAGGGGTAGATGACCTATCGAATGAGCACTTAAAATGTGCCAATGACGTAGTATGTCTGCATATATCATTGCTTTTATTAGCCATGCTTGCTCATCGCTATTTCCCTGCAGAGTTCATGAGGCTATATATCTTGCCCCTGATCAAAAATAAGTATGGAGACATTTTGTCCAGCAATAATTACAAGCCTATTGCTGTCGCCTCCTGCTTCGCGAAACTACTAGAAAAACTCTTATTACTCCGATTAAATGATTACCTATGGACATCTAATCAGTTTGGTTTTAAAAGGTCCCACTCAACTGACCTGTGTATCTATGTACTTAAGGAAATAATATCTAAATATACTGACAGTAATTCAACTATTTATGGCTCTTTCCTAGATATAAGTAAGGCATATGATAGAGTGAACCACAATATTTTATTTCAAAAACTAGAAGACAGGAAGGTTCCCATGTACATATTAAAATTATTGAAATTTTGGTATTCCCACCAATCAATTACCGTTAGGTGGACCAATGTACTATTCGAATGTCTTGGCTCCTCTTGCGTGGTGAGGCAAGGCTCCATGCTCTCTCCTTTGCTGTTTAATGTGTATATTGACGGATTAATTGCTTCACTTAATGAGGCAACAGTGGGATATTGAATACATAAAACAAGAATAAATAACTTAGTTTATGCCGATAATATGGTGTTAATAAGTCCCTCTGTTAAAGGTCTGGATCGGCTACTAAAAGTCTGCGAAGTGTATTCGCAGAAACATGGTATTCTTTTTAATGTTACAAAAACTAAGGTTATGCAATTCCTTTCTAAAAGCTCTAATCAGCCAGCTGATATTAGGTTTAAAATGAGAGGTGAAGTAATTGAGGAAGTACAAGAGTTTAAGTATTTGGGTCAAACTATCACCAGCTCCTTGAGTGATGACTCAGATATAAGAAAACAATATCGAAGCCTATGTGCTAAAACGAATATGACTATAAGGAACTTCCGGTTCTGTGAAGTGAAGCAAAAGGCACTCTCTTTCGTACTTTCTGTAGTAATATATAAGGACAGCAAGTTTGGGTGAATTATAAAAGAGGTTCTGGCAGAACCCTAAATTTGCTATACAACAGGTCTTTTAGACTCCTACATAAATTACCCCCGATTTGATCGATTGATACTGTTAGCACGTTGCACAGTGTGAGATGTGACAGCCGATGCCGGGCGACCACTGCGTCTGCGTGGCTCATCATTGTGGCTGTCTCTCCTTCTCTCCGATGATCTCACACGTTTAGACCACTGTCCAACTGTGCTTCGATCAACAACAGCATCTCTGTAAACGTTTTGTAAACGTTTGTAAATATTTCCAACTGTTTCCTTGTCTGCAGTTAAGAACTCGATAACAGCTCTCTGTTTACGACGCACATCACTGTCAGACGCCATTTTCGAAACTGCATTAACCATCGGTTTTATAGAAGGGCGTTCAAAAGCGGTTTTATGTAAGGAGGGGAGGTTGAAACTGGAAAAATCCGGTTATGTGAAGCGCAGAAAGTTCAAACTTACGGCCCAAAAGACATTTCAGCCCCATGGCCTATTATTTAGCTAAGAAAAAAAGGGTGGGGCAAAATATATTGAGTGCCTCTAGTATAAAAAAAGGTTCTGGCAGAACCCTAAATTTGCTGTACAACAGGTCTTTTAGACTCACATAAATTACTCCCGAGATGCTCAGCTTCGCAAAGGTTTTCTACCCGCAATGTCCCGAGTTTCCCGGAGGTAACACGATGTGCTCAATACAGTCCAATGCCAAGAATTAAAAAGTCAACCAACCCGATTATCCAAGCTATCCATGAGTCCTGCCGTTTCTCTTCTAAGCCATGGAATTCATGGTACGAAAACGTCTGTCTGTAGCTCCACTTAAGTTCGACATTACTGTATTATTTCTAATTAATTGTAAATATTTCTATCCTTAGTATGTGAACTGTCATTGTATTATTAATATCTGTCACATGGACTATAGTCTGCCAATAAACCTTTTCATTTTTTATTTCATTTCATTTCATATTATAACTATATCGCCAAATATTAACATGCTCAAAAAGCGCATTTAACACTGATATGTTCATTCATATAAAAGTAGAAAGGATTTTTATAAAATAAATTAAGGGAAAACGCAGTTCTATAAATTCATTATTTTGGCATTATTAATTAAAATATTGCTTTTTAATTAATTAATCTGAATGGAAAGTGATGGGAACTCTGCACTATTTAGGTTGCTATGTAATTAAAATAAATGGTAATCACGCAAGTACCGTTAATATGCTGAATTGATTGATAAGCTAATTGAGAAAAACGATATTAAATAAATAATTATTAGAATTTAATATGCATTTATATATTATATATATATATATATATATATATATATATATATATACTGTATGTATATCAGTAATTGAATTTCTATAAACAATGAATGCTTTAATTGGAAACTGCTACTTACCATATACAGTAAAAACTGTATAACTCGGACTAATTGGGTGGTGGTGGGAGAGTAGTCCGAGATATAGAGGATTCCGTCTTATAGAGGTAAAATTTAAAGTATTGTAGAAACACCTTATTTTAAAGTGTATAAATCAATAAAGTGTACTAAACAGTGTTTCTGAAAGAAAAATTTATATATAACTGTACATATGAATCACCTAAACTAAATGTAAGAGTAAACACGGGATGGTTTCGGTTTGCCGCGTTGCTAACGGGTATCGGAGTGTATCACGTGGTCACCTCGGACTTTACCTGTACAACTCGGACAAATTCCGAGTAAGACAGGTTTTTCTCGAGGGGATCTTTTTCTGGCTCTTAGAGGATTTCGACTTATCCAGAGTCCTAGTTATAGTGATTTTACTGTAATAATGGCAGTAATCTAGATGAATACACCGGTTTTTTTTTTTGGTTTTTTTGCTACAAAATTAAGTGTAGTGATTCCCCTTCCTTCATTATTATAATTCATTATTTACTTTACTTTTTATACCATTTCTCTTTACTTTTCCTCATTCTCTTTACACTCGTTTCGCTTTACTTTATAAATACGGTAGACGTGACCGAGTGGAAAGCCGTTATCATTCAAACAATGCAAGGAGGACGGGGAGGGGGGGGTAATTATACGCTTATTAACACTTTACTAACTTTTATTTATGCCGAACCGCTTTCAGATAAACGGGGTAATGCGAGGGAGGGAGTAACGTTAACATTTTAACCGGAGAGAGAGACGAAATAATATTCTAAATTTACAATTACATCTTAATATACAAAAACACCTTACTACGCCCAAGGGCGTCCGATGACTGGCGGGCATTTCTACCCAGCCTCTAGCCTGTGTTCAGGCGTTGCCAACTCGTACTTCTATACTTTTTTAATACAACCATTTTTAATTTCTTATTTAATAAAACTTAATTGAACATTATTAAATTCTGATAAACAAACATTTAATTCTTAATTAGACATTACTACACTAGTCACTCTCAGATAATCCTAAATAATCTTAGTGTAAAATAAATGGGGGGACTTTAATGCAGATGTGAACTCGAAATGTTTGAAGAACTGGGTAACACGCGCGAATCTGCTAAATTAAGTATAAGTGATGTAGAATTATTAGGTATAAATAGCGGTAATTTTACGTACGTTAGTGATATGAATGTTCCCACTAGATGATCACTGTTCCATTAGCAATAATTTGAAGGATCATATTGCCAATGTTTATATTCTGTATGAATTCCTTCTTTCTGCATGAATATAGACCGTTAGAAATAGTAATTAATTTTACCTAACATGACATAATAATAATAACAATAACTCCATTGGTAAGAATAAGCGGGTTAAATGGTATAATGTTAATATCTAACAGAATATGAAGCTTGGACAGTTTAATGATTTAGATATATGGCAACTTGACTGTAGTAATAATTTCTGTCCAAATGATTCTCATTTCAAACTCAGTGATAGGTATTATAATGCTTAAATTTTACAATTGCCATGATAAAATTATTCAGGAATGGAATGATTTTATTGCTTCTCTGAAAAGGGAATCAAATGACGTTCACGATGCATGGTGCCTCCTCGGTAGACCGAGAAAAGGACCAGTTTACATGAATATCAGTAGAAGTAGTAGCAGGTATAAGACAAAGAGGAAGAACGAGGAAGAAGATTCTCTCTAAGACTTAAAATACTGTGAGGCAACTTAAATAATGACAATAAAAAAATTATAAAATTTATTAAGGAGCAAATAGGTGCCAAGAATACCCTCCCACCAACAAATCATAAGGTGTCTCGGGGTTGGGGAAGAAATTGCAATGTTGTGAAAATCACACTACTTAAACATTCTTAATAGAGAGGGGAAAATGCGTTCACTTCAGTTCCTGAAATTAAGAATCGGATTATAGAGCTGAAAGAGAAGTTCTTCTCCAACATTTAATGTATATAGTAATGACAGGGTGAATTTTCATACCTCATTACTTTTCTCAGCTATGTCTGCTCATAGTTCTATTCCTGCAGAGTTGATGACGCCCCTTGTCAAATACAAATATGGGGATATTCTATCCAGCGATAATAACAGGCCCACCTGTTGTTGCCTCCTGCTTCTCAAAACTTTCTGGGAAACTTTTACCATGCCAATTAAACGATTATTTACGGACATCTAATCAGTTTGGTTTTAAAAGATCCCGCTTAACTAATTTGTGCTATATATAGTAAAGGAAATTGTACTTAAATACACTGACAGTAATTTAACTAAACTATTAAAGGATTTTCTTGGACATTAACAAGGCATATGATAGAGTGAATCACGCTATTTTATTTAAAAACATATTAGAAAACAGGAAAGTCCCATTGTGAGTATTAAATTTATTGAAATTTTGATATAACCCCCAATCTTTCGTCTGCTATTTAATGAGTGTACTGATGGGTTAATTACTTCACTTAATGAGGCAAAAGTAGGATGTTGTATACTTAGATAAGAGGGGGATAAATAACTTAGTCTACACCGACGATATGGTCTTAATAAGCCCTTCAGTTAAAGGTCTGGTCTGATTTCTGAGAAACTGTGAATTATATTCGCAGAATTATGATATTACTTTTAATGTTACTAGAGCTAAGGTTATTTCCATACCAAAACCTAGGTTATATTCAGTCATCTAATATTAGTTTCAAACCAATAAAACAAGTAAAGGATTTAAATATCTGGGTTAAATTATCACCAGCTCCTTGAGTGATGACTCAAATGTAAGGAAACAACATCGAAGTTTTTGTGCTAAAAAGAATATGATTATAAAGGACTTCAGATTCTGTATAAGCGAAACTAAAGATTCTTTCTTTTCATACTTTTTTCACTAATATATATATATTATATATATATATATATATGAGCAGTAACTATGAGTTAATTGCAAACAATGTCCTGGCAGAAGTCTAACTAAGCATTTTAACAGATCTTTTAGACTGCTCCATAAGTTACCTCCAAGATGCTGAGCTTCGCAAATGTTTTTTAACTACAATCAATGTCTCGAGCCTCCCAAAGATAACAACACGTGCTTCCCACAGTTTAATGCAAGTAATTCAAAACTCAGAAAACCCAAGTACCCATGTGATCCATCAGCTATGATATACGCATCTAACCTATGGGTTTCACGACAAAAACGTTTGTCTAGAGCTCCATTTAACATCGTGATTAATATATTTTTTATTACCCATACTTTTATTTTTAGTTTATTTTAGTTGCTCAGTTTTAATTATTAATATTGATGTGGGTATAATGGATTACTGTTCCGCAAATAATTAATCTTTTTAATTTAATTTTATATGTAGTTGCCAGGTATAAAACTAATTTTTTTTTTAGAAGTACTTTCAATTCATCTCAACTGTACTTGAGATCTCCAAACAGCAATCATCGGAACACCGAACTTACTGTTGATTCTGGACAGTAATTCGATCTGTTTAGTCTGAGCGCTCAATGTAAATATAGAAACTGAAGAAGATTTCATGAGTAATCCACAGAAACGGGAATGAGTCATAACTCAAACGACGATCATAATATATATATGGTTGCTCATAGTTATATTCCTGCAGAGTTAAGGCTCCTTGTCAAAAATAAATAACATATATATAATTTTTTGTCAATATTCAAAATTTTATTAATAAATTAATATAAATTGAAATAAATTGCATATTTTATGTTCATATCATGGAAAATAATAATTATAATAATAATAATAATAATAATAATAATACATTCATTATATATTAAACTAAATGTCAAATAAGTTATATAATATAAGGTAGGATATATACTGTGTGTGCGTGTGTATATATATATATATTATATTGTGTATGAAAGGAAAGGACTTCATTAGCTGTCCACATTGAATGAAAGAGAGAATTAATTTTTGCATAGATTGCTTCCATTTCACTTTATTTTGGGGAATTTTTTAAATTTTATTTTGTTAAGTAATTGTTAAAAAAGAAATAAAAGCAGACATTCATTTGCTTTTATGGAAAACTTTTTCTTTAATCCTATATTATTTAATGTATGTACGTACATATACAGGGGACACATTACTTACACACACACACATACACACGTACACAATCATATATATATATATATATATATATATATATAACAGGGTGTTTCAGGTCGACCCTAGACATACCAAATACCAAATACAAACTACAAATTTCGCCAATTTCCATATTCCTAGGGTCGACCTGAAACCCCCTTTGTGTGTATATATATATATATGTTGTACAGTGTATGCAAAAGAGAAGAAAGAAAGCTTTCATTTATGGTTTAAGTAGATCTGCTCTGATTTTGTGTGGAGCATTATAAGCGCTTAGAAAAGGCGAACAAGAGCGTCATTATGGGGTGGAGTTTTATAATGCATTTTTATTATGAGGGCGTCATCATGGAGTCATGTGCTGAAACTTCGAGTCTGGTAACTGGCCAGTTTCAGTCTCATAAACACGGTGATCCACTTGTTAATTAGGTGTTTAGGAGAATATTACACACACACACACACACACACACACACACACACATATATATATATATATATATATATATATATAATATAGAGAGAGAGAGAGAGAGAGAGAGAGAGAGAGAGAGAGAGAGAGAGAGAGAGAGAGTCTAAAATAAAAGGAATATAGAACTTTAGATGGTAAACTGAATTGGAGAAAGGATTTTTTTCAGAAATATAAAGATTTTAGTCTATTTTCACCTTGTACGACACTTCAAATAATTTTGATAGTTTCGGTAAGTCAGGTGAAGTTGGGTTGGATTGACTTAGGTTGAGTTGGGTTGACTTAGGTTATGGTCTGCTAGCTCAAATTAAGGTTAGGTTAAGAAAGAAGTTTTACATTAGTTAGACCATTAGACGTTTGTTTGTGCTTGTTTGGAAAAGTGAAAACAAATTCGTTGAAAACTTACGTATTCAACAGAACTTTCTTGACGCATCCACCATTTGGTCTCTCGATCAAAATGCTTCTTTGAAAACGGAGCTGTGATAAATACTGTAGATAGATAGGTAGATAGATAGGCAGGTAAATAGATAGATAGATAGATAGATAGATAGGTGCATAGATAGATAGATAGGTGGAGAGATAGATAGATAGATAGATAAATAGAGAGATAGCTAGATAGGTAAATAGATAACCAGTGTCTATAGTTCGATGGGGTATCACCGTTTCCCTATAAGCAAAGTAACGATACTGATTTCGGGGATTCGAACCCCGATGATGCCGGTCATAATAACAGTAATTAGAGCACTGAGCCGCCCTCCTGAATGATTATTATTATTAGATGTATAGCTATATTCCTACACCACCTTTATATCTAGATAGATATAGAGATCGACAGACAGATAGATAGATAGATAGATAGATAGATAGACAGACAGACAGATAGATATATAGATAGACAGGCAGACAGATAGAAAGATAGATAGATAAAGAGAGAGAGAGACAGACAGGTAGAAACATATATAGACAGACAGATTACGGTACTTTACCACAAATAAATTAATGGTTTTTATCAGCTGAAACACTTGAAATGTGATAATGTCGCGCGATTCTGCAGCGTGCGCTTGATTCGAAAATAGCGCAATGTTACTTAACTGATTATGACCACGACTGATAAGGAAACCCAAAGAAAGATATAAGAAATTGGTTACTCAGCATGTTTAGTAATTATAAATTTTAGGTTAGGTAATTGCCATGATTGTAGTATTTTTCTGTTACGCTGAATTTGGACTATTTTCAATAATATATACAGAATTTTTGTTCAATTGTACTTTTTGTACATGAAGTACATCTGTTATACTTACAATACTTTACGTATATAGGCATATATAGATATACACTTATCGAAAAACCTTATACCTATATATCTATGAAAATGAAAATGAAAAGGTTTATTGCCCGACTATAGTCCATATGACAAATATTATTAATACAATGACAGTTCACATACTAAGGATAGAAATATACACACTTGATTAGAAATAATACAGTAATGTCGAAGTTAAGTGGCGCTACAGACACGTTTTCGTACCAACAATTCCATAGCTTAGGCCTTAGAGGATAGCTTGGATAATCGGGTTGGTTGATTTTTTAATTCTTTGTATTAGACTGTATTGAGCACGTCTTGTTCCCTCGGGGAAGCTCGGGACATTGCGGGTAGCAAACATTTGCGAAGCTGAGCATCTCGGAAGTAATTTATGTAAGAGTCTAAAAGACCTGTTGTACAGCAAATTTAGGTTTCTGCCAGAACCTTTTTTTATACTAGAGGCACTCAATATATTTTGCCCCACCATTTTTTCCTTAGCTAAATAATAGGCCATGGGGCTGAAATGTCTTTTGAGCCGTAAGTTTGAGCTTTCTGCGCTTCACATAACCGGCTTTTTCCAGTTTCAACCTCCCCTCCTTATATAAAACCGCTTTTAAACGCCCTTCTATAAAACCGATGGTTAATGCAGTTTCGAAAATGGCGTCTGACAGTGATGTGCGTCGTAAACAGAGAGCTGTTATCGAGTTCTTAAATGCAGAGAAGGAAACAGTTGAAAATATTTACAAACGTCTACAAAACGTTTACGGAGATGCTGTTGTTGATCGAAGCACAGTTGGACGGTGGTCTAAACGTGTGAGATCATCGGAGAGAAGGAGAGCCAGCCACAATGATGAGCCACGCAGACGCAGTGGTCGCCCGGCATCGGCTGTCACATCTCACACTGTGCAACGTGCTAACAGCATCAGTCGATCAAATCTGCGCGTCACATACAAGGAGCTATCACTGGAGCTAGGAATTAGTGAAGGAAGTGTGAATACGATAATTCAGCAACTGGGATACTCAAAAGTGTGTTCACGGTTTGTTCCTCGCGAGCCGACTGAAGATCACAAAGCCCGAAGAAAAGAAATTGCTTCCGAGTCGTTGGTTCGATACGAGACAGAAGGGGATGACTTCCTTTCACGAATTGTGACTGGGGATGAGACTTGGGTACACCACTTTGAACCTGAAACAAAACGCCAATCCATGGAGTGGCATCACGCAGACTCCTCACGCAAGAAAAAGTTCAAAATGGCTCCCTCTGCAGGAAAGATTATGGCCACCATCTTCTGGGACATGAAAGGGGTGATTCTGGTGGACATTATGAAGAAAGGACAAACAATCAACTCAGAGGCATATATTGCTACCCTACAGAGACTCCAGAGACGTATAAAGCGAGTTCGACCGGAGAGAAAAGTGGAAGGCGTCGTTCTTTTGTACGATAACGCAACACCACACAACAGTTTGTAAACAAGAGAGGCCATCACAAAAATGCGCTTGACTGTGTTACCCCACCCTCCATACAGCCCGGATCTGACACCTTCAGACTTCGATTTGTTTGGGCCAATGAAGATTGCTATTCGTGGAAGAAAGTTTCAGAGTGACGATGAGGTTGTTGAGGAGGCTAAGAGGTGGCTCCAGTCGAAGCCAGCGGGCTTTTACCAGCAAGAAATAAAGGCCCTTGTTTCGAGGTGGAGGAAAACCGTAGAAAAGGATGGAGACTATGTGGAAAAATAAAATCTTCTAGAAAAGGTATGTAACTACTTGTGTACAAAATTTCTGGAACTTACAAGGAAACTTGGGGAAAAAAAAAAAAAGGTGGGGCAAAATATACGAAAGTACGAAAGAGTGTCTTTAGCTTCACTTATACAGAAGCGAAAGTTCCTTATAGTCATATTCGCTTTAGCACAAAGGCTTCGAGATTGTTTTCTTATATCCGAGTCATCACTGAATGAGCTGGTAATAGTTTGATCCAAATACTTAAACTCTTGGTTTAATCTATATACATAAAACGATGGATAGTACTTTATGTATCAAGTATACAATTAAATAAAAATAATATATGCACTGTTTAAAGTAGATCAGAGTGTTTCATTAGAGTGTATCATTAGAGTGTATCATATTTAGATTCTTAGCTTGTATAAATGGTATAACATTTTATTTTATTTAGTGAAGCGCTAAACTGGATTGCTCTCTCTCTCTCTCTCTCTCTCTCTCTCTCTCTCTCTCGATACACACACACACACACACACACACACACACACATACATATATATATATATATATATATATATATATATATATATATATATATATATATCAAAGTAATTAAAAACCCTTTTATAACGATTCAAGGCAAATATCAAAGCGATGATCTTTTGAGATTATTAATTTTCATGCTGAATTCGAAACATGAACTTTTATTTAGCTATTATTTTTATTTTTTAAATTATTCATGGTTTTGATTTGGTGCGTCCAATTAATTCCTTCCTTGTATCCGTTGATTGCAGACCAGATAAGTCTATTAAGTTAAAGCCTAAAAAAGGGGTTTATCAGCGGATAAATCCTGCATGTGTGTATTTTTTAACTCTCGTTTCATATTTCAACTGGTACAGAGCTGTATGTATAGAAAGATATACAGCAGTTAAACAAAATAATGGAAACACTGTCATTTTCGATGCTGTATTTTCTGATATCTTCAATGGCATTCTGTACTTTACTAACTTGATATGCGAATGCATATACGTAATAGTGAGATCTTCTATTTTAATATGCTGATACTTGTTTTTTCCTGTTCTTGTAGAATAAATAAAAATATAGCGGTTGGAAAAGATGTTACTGACTGTTAAAGGAGCATGGTTCTAAGAGCCCATCTGGTTGGTATCTCAGTATTAAAGGTTGCGTAATTGCCCCTATATTTTGAGGAACAGTCCTCAAGATTATGAATACGCGGAACGAAATAATAAAACTACATCAAATAAGCAATATGGTGGGCGTAAAAAGAACACTAACAGGACATAACAGAAAAACCTTACTACAAGCTGTGAAGAATGAACCAAAATGTTATTCATAACTTAACAGTAGTCTGCAGAGACCAGTATCAGTCAAAACGATGTTATAGGAACTGTAGTGAATCTCCTCATAGCACCAACCACTGCATAAGCTCGAAATGAAGTTAAAGTGGGAGAGAATAATGGGAACACTATTGTGCTAATGTGTAGTTTTTCCACTTTTTTTCCATGCACACAAGGTTGACAAAAGTAAATAGGAGATATAGTAAGAGATTATAGACACCAGTTGACCGCGGGAGTACTCTGTGACGGGGAGAGAGAGGAACGTTAGGCGGGAGACAGGGAGTGCTGAAACTCCCGTTTCTCCTGTCACTGTCCTCCTTAGCTGATCTTTTTCCGTGTCTCATCTACCCTGTAAGCAGTCCAGCATGCTCTCAAACACACACTTCTCCCTCTATTACTCACTAGACATACACGCATCCTACACACTAGATATACATTCATCTTACACACTAGACATACACTCATCTTACACACTACGCATACACGCATCTTACAAACTAGACAATCTTTTCAAAATTTAAAAAAAAAATGGCACTATCTTTAAGAGCTTCGGAGTCGCATACGGAGGTGACCATAAATGTCCCCACTTCTGATTTAGGCTCTCTTCTTTTCTTTATGTGAGTGAAGGGGGGGGGGGGTGGCATTTTTGCAGACATTCGCCCTTGGTTTCTCCTTCCTGCATAAAAAAAATAGATACCTTTGGTTTATCCAATAGTTTTTGATTTTATACTAAAAGTCAATAAATAATAAGAGATTTATTGAATCAATATATTTAGTCGTGTTTCTTTTTCCTTTCCATTACGTAAAGATGACACACGTTCGGGAATTCCATTGATGAGCTTCGCCATTTGTTCTTGAGGACAGTCATCGTGGTAAATATTTACTTTTGTCAACCCTCTGTATTCATAATCTTGGGGACTGTTTCTCGAGACGAAGGGATAATCACGCGACTTTTAATACTGAGACACCACCCAAACGAGACCCTATTATCATGCTCCTTTCACAATCAGTGACATACAGGGTGTCCCAGAATTAACTATCTATTTCAATGAAATCGGACAATTTTTTTAAAAACACACTTTTATTTATGTTTATCATGTTTAATATGTGTTAAAAATGTATAAATTTCTAAATTTTTTTCATAATTTTATTTTCATAATTTTTTCATAGTTTTTCAGTTTTATTTTCATTCTCTTTCAGAACCCTATTAATAATGAATACACAAGAACGCATCTTTGTTGTAACATTCCGTATCAAAGGAATGCAATGTAATGAAATCAGAGAAAAATTTACAAGAAGATTCCACAGAACCGGTCCTACAGACAAAGCGATTCGTGAACTTGTGAACAAATTTAAAAGAACTGGATCCGTACACGACGAGGTGGGAAGAGGATGCCCAAGGACAGCACGTAACAGTACCGAACAGGTACGACAATTGTTTGAGGATGAACCAACAACTTCGGTTAGGGAGGCCGGTCGAAGACTCAACATATCCAAGACAATAGTTCACAGAATCTTGCGTTCGACACTGATGAAAAAGGCTTATCACATTCAAGTACTGCATGCCCTAAATGAAGAGGATTATCCAGATCGAGCAGCAAGGTGTGCAGAAATTGTGGATCAAATCGTAAATGAAAGTTTATTGGATAACATCTTATTCAGTGATGAGGCGACTTTCCACACGTGTGGTAAAGTCAATCGACACAACTGTCGTATCTGGTCCAATGAAAGACCGTCTGAAGTCATAGAATGGCAAAGAGACTCTCCAAAAGTTAACGTGTGGCTTGGAATGACCAAATCCAAAATTTATGGCCCATTCTTCTTTGCGGAAGCAACTGTAACAGGTACCGTCTACCTTGATATGCTTCAGCAGTTTCTCGAACCACAGCTTCTTGATGATGGCATTCTTGATAATGTTGTGTTTCAACAAGATGGAGCACCATGTCATTATGCTCTAATTGTTCGAGAATACCTCAACAGACGCCTTCCGAATCGGTGGATTGGACGTGGAGGACCTCGACCTTGGCCTCCGCGTTCTCCGGATTTGACACCCCTGGATTTCTTTGCATGAGGTTTCATAAAAACAAAGGTTTATCGCCAAAAGATCAATAGTTTAGCTGAACTTAAAGAACGCATCCAGTTGGCAGTGCGGGAGATAACACCTGAAATGCTTCAAAATGTGTTTCGCAGCGCTGAGGATAGATTTGAAATTTGCAGATACAGACGGTGCACATGTTGAAACTTCTCAATAAAGTTTTGACTTATGATTTATAAATCTATTTGTTTTTGTATCATAATTTAGTAATAAACACAAAATTATGTCAGTTTTTATTAAATTTGTCCGATTTCATTGAAATAGATAATTAATTCTGGGACACCCTGTATTTTGCAACCTCCATTTTATTATTTACTTTACAAGAACAGGAAAAAAGCAGTATCAGCATATTAAAATAGAAGATGTTCTCAATTTTTTTTTATACAGGAACGAAGGTCGGATCTTTTCCATTTTCATTTCTCCCAAAAACGAGTTATTTTTGAAATCAGTGACCAAAACTACATTAGTATACCGATTTTCATTAAAATTCGCTGCTAGCCCCCAAATGGAAAAGACCCGGAGGGTCCAAGGGCGAATACTTGCAAATCGCCCCCTCAGCAAAAAAAAGCCCCCGCCATGTTAGTATGATGATAAATGCATTCACATATCAAACTAGTGAAGTGTGTATATATAACGCCATTAAAATGATATCAGGAAATGCAGCACCAAAAATGCGAGTGCTTCCATAATTTTGTTCAATTTCTGCACACACACACACACACATATATATATATATATATATATATATATATGTGTGTGTGTGTGTGTGTGTTTGGAATGTGATTACATGCTCGTAATTATTTGAATCTTTCATTTAGCTTCCATTTATGATTTTGTTTTGAATTTGTATTCTCTCTCTCTCTCTCTCTCTCTCTCTTCTCTCTTCAGAAGGAAGGTCGTACACAACATTTAATCTCTACCCTCAAATCCGTCGCTTCTTTGAGTTATTAAATCGTTATGGCACAGATAAATTGATCGTTTTCCTCCGGCAAGAGAATCAGCGTCCAAAAGCACGACGACGCTTCGACCTCTTCAGTAGAACCTATTCTTAACTCTGTTGATCGGCTCGATTCATCCACGTTAGAAAAGTTTGCTCATTTTTAGCGTTTATGGATCTCCTTTCTTCCTTCTTCTTTCGTATTCTTTGCAAACATTCTATAAATATAAATACTCCATAAATACCGGTTCTAACTTCCAGCATCAAATTAATATATATGGAACGCAGTTTATGGCTATATATATATATATATATATATATATATATATATATATATATATATAACACACACAGTGTGTGTGTGTGTGTGTGTACTAGAACGCCCTCTGCTCTTTGCGTAGCAAAAGCACCACACCCTCCTCCTCCAGAAACATAATCTAGGAGGAAGACCGAAAGGAGCGGTTGTGTTGCTAAAACCTTCCCTGGATATCCCTTAATGTGTATATTAAATCTGGTGCAGATTACCCTAGCCGTTTAAGCGCGTATAAATGAACATAGGACATCAGACAAACCGACATCATAATCCCCTACATATACTGTATAAGCAGAAATTGCCCCTAATACCATTCGAATTCATCACCTCTCGAATAGAAGGTGAAGGCGCTCGCCACTACACTTGCGTCCTCACTTTCTATTCAAGAGGTGGTGAGTTTAAACCCTGTTGGTTCCAATTTTTGCATTATGAAAAATCGTGCGTGTTCATGCATAATATATATATATATATATATATATATATATTATAGGGTGTCTCTTATTGGGTAGTCAAAAATTGAAATGTTGAATTATTTTATCTGCGCCCCCTAAAATAGTTCCATTTAGCATAAAAACTAAAACTTGAAAGTTTGACACAAATTGGCTCATATTTAGGGGTCGCCCCCGGCTAATAAAAATGGTGACCATGGCATAATAGCTCCTGACATATGATTATGCTCATTATACACATAATTCCTTCCTTCTTTTTTTAGTTTGATTCGTTTTTATAAGTATAGGCCTTCTTATTTATCATTGATCCTTTTCTAACCTATCCTTGATGTTGTTATAATCCATCCTTTGGTCCTCAATCCTTCTTTATCCCAATCCTTTTTCTCCTATCCAAAATCCTTCCTGGCTCTTTTTTTTATATACAATCAGCAATGAAACATTGCTACAAAAAAACCATTAGTTTATTATATAGAGATAAATTCAAAATGCCAGTGCTATTTACATACTTTAATTACTTTAATTAGCATTATTTCCTTATACAACATTTATTTAATATACAATGATTATACAATATGGGTATTTTAAGGTGCGACCTCATTGATGGTTATTTTTTGAGAAGAACAGTTTTTGATGGAACTGGGTGACTCTGGCGGTGTTTTGCAACAATTTGGAGCGGGAACTGGAGCTGCTCTTCCCCCACTGTCAATTTCTTATTCAGCTCTTGAACTAAAGCTACTGCACGTTCTGCCCGGTCATTTACAACAGATAGAGCTGCAACAATAGCTCTGGCCCTTAAATATTCACAGTTGGATGTCCAAGTGCTGGGTGCCTTGTTCAGAAATCCTTCTGGCAAATTCAGCTTAGTAAAGAATTCTCTAGTATTTCTTGTAACAAGTTGGTGTAGTCCTTCACCAGAGCAGAAGGTCGATTCAGGAATCCGAGGACGCTTGGGTGGTCTATCAGTGGACTCATCTTCTAATGCCTTTACCATGCGTTTCTTTACATCTGTAGTAATTCGCTCATCATAGAAAGCAAGACCAACTGCTTCTTCAGACAGGTACCATAAGTGGTTAGGGAGCTTTTTTTTAGTTGCATCAGAAATCTTTTTGTTAGGATAATTAATCAATGACCTCATAAGGAGCCAGTCATTAAATGGGGTTTCAATAGGGAGTGAGGATGTTGTCCAAGCCTTCATATAGATGAGAACAGAAAAAAGGGAAAGATCTCGAATTCTTCGTTCTTCAGTCTTAGTCATCTTGAACTGGTTTCGAAAAAGCCACATCTTGATAGAATAGAGCGCTTTGGACATCCAGCGAGCTCGATGCATGGCACCTGGTGCACGAAACTTGATGCCTTTATTGGGGACACCTCCAAGAAAGATGATGGGCAGATCCAAAAGTTCTTGATAGTCATCCCGTAGCATAGGTGCCTGGGATCTAGCAAACTGAATTAGTTCAGTTTTAAACTGGATAATTGCTTCTTTAGTAATCGTGTCTGTCTCACCTGTTTGGAACTGGCTTTGATCAACAGAAGTCCAATTGTCACGAAAACGCTTAAAGATCAATATCTCTGGACCAGTTGATGTAGATCCCAATGTTGCTTCAAATGCAGCTCCCAACAATAAATCTAAAACATGGTGTCTACAAGGCAAGTACAAAACATCATGTCCCAATTTTGCTTCGATGAGAGCACAGGCTCCACTATATTGATCCGTGTTTGAAGCTGCTGTATCGAAACAAATTGCTTTTACTCTCTCTGTAATTCCCCATTCATTCAGGCAGTTAAAGACGGCTTCAGCTTGTGCTTCTCCAGTTGAGTTTGGGATTTTGGGGACACCAAGCAGCTGTTCAACACCAGGTCCTGACACAAGTACTGGGAGACGATCAATGTGCTTGTGCGAGGTGAGGTCCTCCATCATCTTGCCATCCCAGTGGACTGTCATAGAACATTCTCCATCTCCTTAAGTTCTTTAGCATGACGAGCTCGGTTCTTATTTCGAAGGCGATGGATAGAATGTTGGTTTATGTTGTAATCTGAAGCGTCCAAACCAAAGCTTTTAGCTGCCTCTGCGAGGATAAATGTTGCCTTTCTAGAGGAAATTTGTGTACGATCCAGGGCAGCAGACATCTGAATAGTCATGATGTTTTTCATGCCTCGTTTTTTCTTAGATTTTGGTAAAGCACAAGCTCCTTTGGGCTCCTCCTCCTCATTCTCACTTTCATCAGTGTTGCTGGAAGATGTGGAAGAAGCCAGTACAACTTGACTAGTAGACGCCTCCATCAAAGATTCTGACTTTCTTTTTCTCTCTGTCTCAGCTTCCAACCGTTTGACTGCATTTTTTGTGCGGTGAAGATGTACAGTGTCCACACCACCGATTGAGCCAGGACGACCTTTTTGTCTTTGCAGTTGAAGGAACTCCCAGTCCTCACGATTCTTGATCAGCTTCTCAGCGTCTCCATGGGCGATATCAAAGAGATCTTCCAATCGCTCTACAAAATCAGCCTCCTTGGTTTTATGGCTCTGGCTTGTTCTGGAAGCATGCTTCTTTAAGCAAGTCCATTCGTTAAAGAAATTCTCTAACTTCTTCATGGCACGAGGTTTCTGCTGAGTAGGAATATTGGCCTTATCCAAGATAACTATTGTGGCTCGAATAGATTGACGCAGAGCATCGCGGATTGTCATGTTTTTCTCTCTGTGGAGGTGCATAAAATAACCAAAAGCTTGCCTATACAGGTTGATCTTGTCTTATCAAGCAATATTTTCAGCTACAAACTTGACAATTATCTCTAATATATTCATTTAATTGAATTCATCATAAATATGATGATTAATTAATTAAAAACATATGTTTAGTATACTTGACAACTGCTAGTAATTTCAAATATTAATTGCATAAATAATAGCTATATTTTATGAACTTTAATAAGCGGGGCGACCTCTAAAAATTGTTCAATCCAAACATATTTTTATATGTGATGTTTTTTCAACCAATGGAACTGGTTGAGGGGGCGCAACCTAAAAAAATCAACACTTCGAAAATAAGAGACACCCTAATATATTATATTATAACAGATATAACTCGTCAGTCGTCAGTTTCTGATGACTTATAGGAATATACAAAAGGCCTTAATTGGAATCGTTTCATTACTTCCTTGGGTGTTATATATATATATATATATATATATAGAGAGAGAGAGAGAGAGAGAGAGAGAGAGAGAGAGAGAGATATGAAGACTGTTGTCAAAATTCTCAGCATCTTTATTTAATCTAAACGTTTCGTTCCATCCTACGAACATCTTCCATGGAAGTAAGCTAAATTTAATGAATAAAATTAAAAGTTGCAATTAATAAAATTAAAATTAAAATTTAAAGGCGAAGTAAAACAAAATAGAAAATTAAAATTAAACACAGAATAATATGTGGTTATAAATCGTGCTACGCGTTTAAACATTAGGGAGGAAAAGAAAAACACAAAACACACCTCTAATAAGATATGCCGGAAAAAAACTGTTGCCATAAACAAGAAAATAAACAGGTGGTTGGTCACTTAATTGGGTGGTTATTCCATGTAAAGTTTAACGGATAAAGTCTGTTCATTAAGAGATGGCTGATGAGTTTTAATGTACAGAGATTAAACTGTTTTCAAGCTAAGATCCTCCGAATTATTTCTAAGATTAAAACATTGTTTGAGACTATGGGGTGAGAAGCATCAAACGACGATTATTATTGGCTGAATACTCTGGTTTTCATAGAGTTCAACCAGTTCTGGGCGAAATATTTTTATGCTTACTGACTGATCCTATGTTTAAATTGTATAGTGGTTTGACCCACGTAACGGGATTGGTGTTGTGTTGCATATCTTAATGAACAGACTTTATCCGTTAAACTTTACATGGAATAACCACCCAAGTAAGTGACCAACCAACTGTTTATTTTCCTGTTTATGGCAACAGTCTCTTTCCGGCATCTCTTGTTAGAGGTGTGTTTTGTGTTTGTTTTTCTTTTCCTCCCTAATGTTTAAACGCGTAGCACGATTTAGAACCACATATTATTCTGTGTTTAATTTTAATTTTCTATTTTGTTTTACTTCGCCTTTAAATTTAAATTTAAATTTTATCAATTGCAACTTTTCATTTTATTCATTAAATTTAGCTTACTTCCATGGAAGATGTTCGTAGGATGGAACGAAACGTTTAGATTAAATAAAGATGCTGAGAATTTTGACAACAGTCTTCATATTCCTCTCTCTCTCTCTCTCTCTCTCTCTCTCTATATATATATATATATATATATATATATATATATATACAGGGCGTCCCAAAAAATGTATACACACTTTAAATAATTATAAAAGGCAGTGTTTATTAAAATACATTTCATTTTCAAAATGTAATAGAATCTACAGACATTATTTAATTGTTTTGTCAACGCCTGTTTTCAAACTGACGTCCATTCTGGTCCAGGCACTGCTGATAACGCGAAGCAATGGAATCGCAAACATCACGAAACATTTCGTTTGGTATTTGTGTGCATTCTCGTTCAATGGCTGCTCTCAATTCAGCGACTGTTGCAGGTTTTATAGCGTAGACTTTGTCTTTTAAGTATCCCCATAAAAAAAGTCTAGTGGTGTGAGGTCTGGTGAACGCGGAGGGTATTCTACGAAACCCCTTCGTCCAATCCACATCCACATCGTGCCAAGTACCACTCGCAATACTCCACTCTTCGGTCCGGATCATCTTCATTAATAGCATGGACTAATCTTGGAATGTAACTTTTCCATTGACAGCGCTTCAAAATGCGTTGGACAGACGATTCTGAAATTCCTACCTCACGACTCGCTTGCCGCACAGATTTTCTTGGACTTTGGTGATACGTTTCCAGTACTCTTTCTTGCTTTGTGGGGCTTGTCGATGTCCGTGGTCTTCCGGAACGCTTCTTGTGGACATTCTGAACAGTTCCATCGGCTTCAAACTTATCTCTAATTCGAGTGATGGTAAGTCGCGTTGGTGGATCTGTTTGAAACTCCCTCCTAAACTGTCTTTGCACTTCAACTGCGTTTTCACACTTCCAGTAACATTTTAGAATGAATTTCCTTTGTTCAAAGCTTAGTCTGACTGCCATTATTAATTCTAATGGGTTTAACTTGGAAAGAAAGAAACATCAATTGAGCTATCAGCTGTTAAAGTGTGTATACATTTTTTTGGGACGTCCTGTGTGTATATATATATATATATAATATATATATATATATATATATATAATTTTATGTCTTCCCTATGCTTGCTTCTGCCTATTGTTCAACAATATATCTGTAGGCTACTTCATTGGCAATAAGTTATCAATATGCAAATATAAGTCGTTGATAGTAACTATTTTCCCTGCTACTGTACTTCGACACAAGTCAAGAGAAAAAGAAATTACTCGTGTGATACGTTGAAATTAAACCAATTTTTGATAACTGCAAAAATTAAAATCAAAATGAAATCTCTTTCGGAAGTGTCGTGTTGGCCTCCACAGAATAATAATAAAAATGGTTAAAATACAAAATGTTCCTCTTGCACCAGCTAATACGGTCTCATTTCTGCTGGCTTCATTAGCCGTTATCGGGTGCGAACGATCATTACTGGCACCTAACGAGTCCTCGGGGATCTAGTCCATTTGTAGCTCGCTAAGATCTCCTGACAGTCTTATATTGAGTTTCTCCGGTTTCCACGTTCCAGCAAGTCGAAATTCCGCGGCTAAAATTATCCAGTTTTCAGTTACATTTTTAATAAGAACATCAAAATGAGATAAATTTCTTCATCATATATATATATATAATATATATATATATATATATATATATATATATATATATATATATTGCAAGTTGTCTTGCGAACCGAGATTTTAAAAAGTTTTGAAAGTAAATGAATTTCTAGAGATGACAAATTTTTGATGAATTTTTAACATTTCTCGGAATACAAAAAGTTTTATCGCAGAAATAAATAAAAAAATTGGTTATCAGTTCAAAAGAAATATTTTAAAGGATGCATAATTTATCCAATAATGAGCTTAAATATGAGAATTTTATACAGGTTTGCAATTTCTGACTAGAAACAAGTATATATTTCCCGGTACCTCTCTCTCTCTCTCTCTTCTCTCTCTCTCTCTCTATATATATATATATATATATATATATATATATATATATATATATATCTTTTTTATGCAAGAAGGAGGAGCTAAGGGCGAATGCCCACAAAAACGACCACCACCCGTAGATCAAGAAGAGAGCCAAAGTGAAAGTGCAAGATTTTCGGAATGCCTGGACACTGTGTTTCATGAAAGATCGGAGATCATAGACCGGGGGAAAGATAGATTGAGGAAGACCAGAACTGACCGGTTGAGTAGATGAAAAGTTGAAAATACCGATTTGTGCCAGACTCTGTCAAAAGCTTTTGATATGTTTAGCGCAATAGTAAAGGTTTCACCAAATCCCGAAAAGAGGATGACCAAGAGTCAGAGAGATATGCAAGAAGATCGCCAGTAGAGCGTCCCTTGCGGAACCCGTACTGACGATCTGAAAGAAGCTTGTGAGAAGAGAGGTGTTCAAGAATCTTCCT
This sequence comes from Bathynomus jamesi, assembly GCA_023014485.1. Taxonomy (NCBI): domain Eukaryota; kingdom Metazoa; phylum Arthropoda; class Malacostraca; order Isopoda; family Cirolanidae; genus Bathynomus; species Bathynomus jamesi. The sequence goes on from JAJOZX010000839.1 coordinate 574,959, forward strand.
ATTAAGGATAGATTCAAAAACTTTAGAAAGGCAAGAAATCAAAGCAATTGGACGATAGTTGAAGGGTTGAGAGCGGTCACGCTTCTTTGGGACAGGCTGAATGAAATCGAACTTCCAGCAGAGGGGAAAAGTACCAGATGAAAGACAAAGACGAAAGAGTTTGCCTAGGCAGGGTGTCAGCACAGAAGCACAGTCCATGAGACCAACAGGAGGGACACCATCAGGACCACACACTTTCCTAAAGTTGAGCCCAGGTAGGGCAGAAAAAAATCTTTGGAGGAGATTCTAATTTCAGACATAATTGAGTCAGAGAGAGGAGAGGGAGGAACAGCACCGGAATCATCCATTGTTGAGTTGGAGGCGAAAGTCTGAGCGAAGAGTTCAGCTTTATCAGGAGAAGAGTCGATGACTGAGCCGTCAGAGTTGAAAAGAAGAGGGAAAGAAGAAAAAGTAAAGTTGTTGGAGAGGTTCTTTGCTTGGTGCCAGAAAGAGCGAAAAGAATTAGAATTGTATAGGTTTTCACATTTTTGTCGGATGAAGAAATTTTTGGCGGGTCGAAGAACAGATTTTTGCACGATTCTGGGCAGAAATATACGTAAGCTAAGTGAGAGTCAGGAGTTGGATGGCGATGGCACCTTCTGAAAGATTCCGCTCTGTTGCGGATAACATTAGAACAAGCAAACTTAAACCAAGTTTTTTAGCATTAGTAGTAGAAATAGAATATGGAATGTAAGCCTTCATGACCGAGAGAATTAAGGGATGTGAACGAGGGGGAAACTATTTTAATTGGGGACTCTTTAGTGCGCCATTTGGATAGAGTTCGCTGGACGTAGATAGGATTGATGTTGCCTCCCGTCACTCGATGTTGGTGACGATGGTAGGGGGCAACGACTCGTATAGGCCCGATACGAGAGTGCCTGACCTTTTGGAGAGACATAGGAGGTTAATTAGGTCCCTGAAGGTAAGGCCAGAGAGGTCTTCAGTTCTAGGCATTACCCCTAGGCACGGTTTAGGTCTTAGGATTACGTCAAAAACAATATTTTTTAATACTAAATTAGAAGAGATTTGTGCTGAGGAAAATGTACCCTTCGTAAAGCTGTGGTCAGAATTTAGTGATCCTAGCCTTTTTATAAAAGATGGGGGTGCATTTCAATGAAATAGGGAATGCTAGGCTAGGTAGGTTAATCGATGAGAACGTTCGAAAGCTGTATAGGTCGAAGCCGCCTTTAAATGTTGTGGGTCCGGGAAACGCGGGCCCGACGTGAAAAATAGTTTAAAACGCCGATCCGTGGTAAAAAATAATTTAAACGTCTTTTATTGTAACGCGCGTAGTATTAGAAATAAATTGAACGAATTTAAGGCGATAATTTATTCCGGCAACTACGATATAGTTGATATAACCGAAACATGGTTAAATACCGTGACTCGGGACTTGTTGGGGAACTTGATATAGCGAGTTTTAATTAAACATTTTACTAATGATAGGTTACATAGGATTGGTGGCGGCGTTTTGCTGTACATTCGTAATTCACTTAGGGCTATCGAGGTTAAGATAGATTTTCAGGCAGCAATTAATGTGATATGCGTTGAAGTTAGGGCGCGTAGTATTAGTTTTAATTTTGTTGTTGTTTATAGACCTCCCGTTCAACCGCTCGATACCGATACTAAATTTTACTCACTTCTTGGTAACTTTATTAAATTAATCGGAATAGTATAATTGTCGGAGACTTTAACTGCCCTAATGTTAATTATGAGACTTTTACTGGTAATGAGGAGGGTTTGAGACTGGTTGAGTTCATGGAAGATAATTTTTTACGACAGATGGTTACCGAACCAACGCGCGTTAACAATATCTTAGATGTGGTGATGACGAACGACGATAATATAGTCGAAGGTTTAGAAGTAGATGAGAGTTTGGGATGTAGCGATCATCAAATTATTAGGCTTAAGCTATTGATAGAAAACAGTAAGGATAGTAACGTAATAGAAGTCCCCGATTTTCGTAGGACTAATTTTGATAGTTTTGCGGACAGGATGAGAGTAGTGGACTGGGATAATTTGTTTATGGGTAATGACGCAAATTTTCATTGGGAGGCGTTTAAAGAAAGTTTTATGAATATCGAAAGGGAATTTATTCCTCGTAGGCCCAAGCGCGCTAGAAATCATTGTAGGCCCAAGTGGTGGACTAGAGAAATAGGTATTCAGAAACGAACGTAACAGAGCGTATAGACTTAATAAGCGTAATGGCACAGTAGCTAACTTTAATAGATATATCGAGCTGAGACGTCAGGTTAAAAGACCTGTTAGGAATGCTAAGCGTAATTTAGAGATACTTATAGCTGCGGATAGTAAACATAATCCCAAAAAGTTTTTGTTGACTACGTGAATAATCGTAAGCCGATAAAAGATAACATAGGCCCTCTAGTGGACGCGAACGGCGCTTTGGCTTCCGACGCTCAGGCGATGGCGGATATTTTTAACAACTTTTTTGCGACTGTTTTTACCGTAGAAGACGTAAATAATGTCCCCGACGTGGACGATATTGTTCCATTTAGTAGCGAGACTATTTTGAATGATATAACTGTTTACGAGGGTGAGATTGCGCATTATATCGATAAGCTAAAAGTTAGCAAGGCTCCAGATCCTGATGCACTTTATTCTAGACATTTGAAAGATTTGAAAGACGTTATCATAGCCCCTTAACGAAGATTTTTAATCAGTCGCTGGAAGCGGGGATTATTCCTGAAGACTTCAAATTAGCTAACGTTACGCCCATTTCTATAAAAGGAGACCGCACAGTAACTAGCAATTATAGGCCTATTAGCTTAACGTCAAGTGTCGGTAAACTTTTGGAATCCGTAGTTCAGGATGGCATCATCGATCACTTAGAAAGTCGCGATTTGATCAATAGTAGTCAGCATGGGTTTCGGCGCCATAGATCTTGTTTAACTAATTTGTTAGAATTTTATAACGAAATAGTGCGCGAATACGATAGGCATAGTTCCGCATAGGAGACTAATTGCGAAGGTTAAAGCGCACGGTATACGCGGTCAGATAGCTAACTGGTTAAAGGAATGGTTTCATGCTAGGAAACAGAGGGTCGTTGTTAATGGTAGTGAATCGGGGTGGTTGGGTGTAGGTAGCGGTGTCCCTCAGGGTTCAGTGTTAGGCCCATTGCTATTCGTAATCTACATTAACGATATAGATGTAGGCTTGACCAGTAACGTGTCAAAATTCGCGGACGATACTAAAATAGGCGGTAAAGTTCTTAACGTAGCCGATAGAAATAGGCTCCAAGATGATGTAAATAGGATTATGGAGTCGACGGATAAGTGCCAGATGCAATTTAACGTAGACAAATGTAAAGTTTTGCATATAGGTTCTCGTAACAATAATTACACGTACTCGATGGATAATAGACAGTTAGCGTGCGTTGACGAGGAAGTAGATTTAGGCGTACGCGTATCTAAGGATTTAAAAGTTAGGAACCAGTGCCTGGAGTCTTGCGCAAAATCTAATGCGATGTTAGGCTTCATAGCACGTAATTTCGAATTTAAATCGAAGAATATTATATTGCCCCTTTACAAGTCCCTAGTCAGGCCTCATTTAGAATATGCCGTTCAGTTTTGGTACCCGTATTTGCGTGAGGATATTGATAGGTTGGAAAGGGTTCAGCGTCGCGCCACGAAACTAATTCCGTCATTGCGCAACAAGTCTTACGAAGATAGGATTGAAGAGTTAGACTTGCATTCACTCGAAACTAGGAGATTAAGGGGGGAGCTTATTGAAGTTTTCAAAATCGTTAATAAAATCGATAACGTAAATTTTGACAAATTGTTCACTTTCGATAATAGCAATACTCGTAATAACGGATTTAAGTTGCGTGGCAGACGTTTCATTACTAACATCGCTAAAAACTTTTTTACGTTTGAAGTAATTGATAAATGGAATAATCTTCCCGCGTCCGTCGTGAACTCTACCAGCGTTGATATGTTTAAAAACCGTTTAGATAGGCATTTTAAAAATATTAACGTTGTTTAAAATAATAAAACAATTAGCAACAGGAGCTCTGTGGGTGGTAGTCGAGGATGAGTAAACTAACCCACTTTTTGTTATACTCTTCCTACTTTTTTTTTTCCTTTTTCTTCTCTCTCTCTTGCATGTCTGTTATTTACATGGTATGACAGTGTTTGAGTTAAGACTGTGTTTGCATGGTTTGTAAGCGTTCTTATTTTACTTCGTTTCATCTTTCACCCCTTTCCTATCCTCTTCGACTATTTTTCCGACTTGTCGGCAGTGACCGGCGGATGATGATGGTAAGTCTTTCTCTTTTTCTGAATGAATGTTAACCCACGAATGATAGGTTTTGCTACTTACTTAACCCCTTATTCTCCTCTTTTAACCCCCTACTCTTTCGTTTCTCTCGGGCTAACCTTAGAGTGGATCTTAGGGTCTTTATTAGCCTTAGCTTCTGTAGATTCTGTAGATTCTTGATTCGTTTAGTGCACCAGGAGGGACTCTGGCCACGGAAGCAGTAATCACTCCATGGGAAATCACAGTACTGCCTAAGGGCCTCCCAATCAGCGGCGCCAAAGTGCCAAAGGTGTCTCCTCTTCAGCGGATCCAAAGGCCGAACTGGAGCGATAGGACAGGAAACAGATATAAGATTGTGGTCGGAGGAGCCGAACGGAGAAAAAAGTTTCACAGAGTAAAAGGAAGGATAAGTGGTGATAAATAAATCCAGAATGTTGGTCCTATCTCCAAGGCTACCGGGAATACGAGTAGGGTGCTGTACAATCTGCTCTAGGTCATTTATGATGGAAAAGTTGTAAACTAGTTCACCAGGGATGTCAGTGAAATGGGATGAAAGCCAAAGGTGGTGGTGAGCACTGAAATCTCCTAAAATGGAAATTTCAGCGAAAGGAGAGTGGGATAGAATGTATCTTACTTTGGAAGTGAGGTACTCAAAGTGTTTTGGATAGTTAGTAGAATTAGGAGAAAGTTAGACAGCGAAGATGTATTTAATTTGAGATTGGCATGTAAGCTGTAGGCAGAGGGTGTAGAATTCCGAGGATTCAAGTTCGGGAATACGAGAGCAAGTTAGGTCGTTGCGTACATATACGCAACTTCCACCTTCGGAATGTAATTGAGTATAGAGAAAGTAGGAGTGTACAGAAAAGGGGTTGCTGTCAGTCGTCCCAGACACCTGAGTTTCAGTGAGGAAAAGAAGATGAGGTTTAGAGGAGGAGAGGTGGTGTTCAACAGATTGAAAATCTGAGGAAATGCTACGAATGTTGCAGAAATTTAGGAAAAGTGAATCAGACAGAGGTCCGGAACATCTCGAACGGGCAGTAGCAGAACCAGCCCCGCTGCCCGGGTCTGCGTACCCGGTATCGGCAGCGGGGTAGCCAAAAGTGGGGACATTTATGGTCCCTTCTCCAGGGGACTCCGAGGCTCTTGAGGTCGATGCCATATTGTTTTTTTTTAATTTTGAAAAGATTGTGTAGTGTGTAAGCTGCATGTATGTGTAGTGATGAATAGTGAGAAAAATGTGTTTGAGAGCATGCTGGACTGCTCACAGGGTAGATGAAACACAGAATGAGGTCAGCTAAGGAGGACAGTGACAGGAGAAACGGGAGTTCCAGCACTCCCTGTCACCTGCCTAATGCCCTGGAAGTACTCATACTTTCCTGGTCGATTGTTGTCTACAATTTTTATTTATCTATCCTTCTTTCTCTCCTTCCCTTTCTGATATATATATATATATATATATATATATATATATATATATATATATATATATAACCCCGCAAGGGGGTTCTAAGCTCGTGCTCTTGAGTGCTCTTTGTGCTCGTTTGTACGTGCTTGTTCCTGGAGGTTTCACGTGCGCCCTCCCGGCCCTAGCACCCAAGGATGATGGGGCTCGACCCTGCAGTCCTTGTCATCCTTGGTCTTTTTCCACTTCGACTGTCCCCTCCACCCTTTCTTTTTCCTCTGTCCTTCCCCTCACTTTTTCTTTGTTTTTCCGCCGAGATATGCCTTTCTAAATAGAGGCGAATCGGTTCTTCCCGAACTTAAAAAAAAAATATATATATATATATATATATATATATCAGGTCATCCCATAAGTAATGTCGTTTTTTAGATCGGAATTTGAAGGACAAAAAAAAACTCAACTGAAACTTTTTAATCTAGTATATATTTTCCATCGGAATCAATGACACTCTGCCAACGTCCTACAAGCTTTTCAATGCCATGTTTATAAAATTCAGGCGGTTTTGAGGCAAAAAACGTACAAAGACTGGTGTGCAGGTCATCTAAAGAAGTATACTGTTTCTCGTCAAGATAGTTTTGCAGACTCCTGAAGAGATGATAATCTGAAGGCGCAAGGTCTGGAGAATATGGAGGATGTGGAAGTTTTTCCCACCCAAGCTCCTCAATTTTTGCAGAAGTGATCCGAGCGGTATGAGGACGTGCTTTGTCGTGGTGGAACACGATTCCTTTCCGATTAACCGAAGAAGGTCTCTTTTCTTTTAGTGCAGTGTTCAATCGATCCAGTTGTTGACAGTAGACTTGAGCGGTGATTGTTTGGTTGTGTGGTAAGGTTTCAAAGTGTATTACACCACTTTTATCCCACCAAACACTAAGCAACACCTTCCGAGGGTGAAGATTTGGTTTTGGCTGTGGTGTCGCTGGTTCTCCGGCAGAAACCCACTGTCGACGGCGCTTAACATTCTGGTACAGTATCCACTTTTCATGTGGCACCCATTTTCCTAACTTAGGCACTTTCCCGAGTTGTTGCAAATGTCGATGGATGGTGGACGGGGATCAACTGAGTTTCTGGGCCAATTCATCGACCGTTGTTGAACAGTCTTCTTCAAGTGCGGCTAACAGCAGGTCATCATCAAACTCCGCAGGGCGTCCAGCGCGTGCTGCATCTGTCAAACAACAGTCACCATTCCTAAACTTTTGAAACCATCTTTGACATTTCCTCACATGCAGAATATCGTTGCCATAAACGTCCTGAATGTTTCGCGTTGCTTCAGTAGCACTATTCCCTTTTTTGAACTCGTAAAGCATTATATGCCTGATATGCTATTCTGATACCGTCATGTTTATGAGGGGTTCACATAAAGCAAAAAACACGTCTTCACTGGTCAAGGTCTGTAAAGTATGTAGCGAAACACGATAGATCTCCTCTTAGATATAATCTTCGGAAAATTTATGTTTAAACCGAGTAGGACTAGTTTAAACTTAATCTATCGTAAAAAACGACATTACTTATGGGATGACCTGATATATATATATATATATATATATATATATATGTGTGTGTGTGTGTGTGGTGTGTGTGTGGGTGGGTGGGTGTGGGTGCTTTAGGCAACATCGTATACAAAGGTTCAATCATTATTAAATAGTCTTCATCGCATTACTCTACCTAAAAATCGAAAGAAACCCCATAAATCTATCCTCGATCCGTGCTTCCGTCTACAAAAACAAAAAAAATATTTTTTTTCAAAATGAAAAAGTCTTCAGAAATAAATTATGTGTATATATTTTCCACTATACTTTCTCTGGAATTTTTATTACTTATTATTTTATTTATTTAATGTATAAATTTATACTTCGTAATAATATGCATTGTAAAATGGTGATTACTTAATTTCATTAAATTTTATCCTCTTCTTTATCTTTAAAAGCGATTTGGGGGTCGAGATCAACCAAAGGTACTTTGTATTGCTTCATTATACAAAAATGTTAGAGATATTTTAAACTTTATTTTAGTTAACAAACTTGCTTAATGTTTTGTTTGAGCCAAACTCTAGAAAACAACGTATACCTAGTTACCCTTTGTTTTTGCTTCCACCTGAATTGTTCCATCTAACGAAAGTCAGGCTCGTCGCCCCACTTTGGCCCTACAGCGAAATGTGGAATCGTAATCACGACCTGCCAAGGAAGTCTGAAATCACAAATTTCGAGGCGAGTCCCTGTCCCACGATTTCCAGTTTAGCAAGCCAACATCTTAACTACTAGGTTGTATAATATTCCGTTATAAACAATTATACAGAATATATTCCGTTGTATACATTTATAATTTAAATAATTGATAATTATATAATAATTATAATTTAATATATTGAAAATCATTCAAAGATAAAAAATTTAGGTTTGTTTCTCCCTTTAAATCATGAGACATCCTCTTATAGACAAATGTAATTAGGATCATTTTTGGAAATCGAACAACTTTCTTCTTATAATATGTTGAAAAGAGGGAGCTATTGAAAAATAGGGACCCCAGCCTTCTTTAGTTAGCTTTATAAGGCTAACTAACGAAAATATCATGACCTAACCTAACCAATCGTCAAGGGCGTACAGTTAACCTAACGATTGGTTAGGTTAGGTCGTGATATTTTCGTTAGTTAGCCTTATAAGCCTAACTAAAGAAGGCTGGGGTCCCTATTCTTCAATAGCTCCGAAAAGAGAAACCCTCATCAATCCTTGACCCCAGCAGGACCATTATTCAGGAAGAAAAACAAAAAGGCGCTCCACTGATTCACCTATCGATCTTGGCATGCTCGTTAGGGTTGTAGTTGTGTAATAATATATGTATACTCTATACACTATCTTTATGCTTTTCAAAGGTTTCTTTCAAAGGTTTCTAGCATGTTATAATGCACATAAAAATTATGCTGCATTCAGTATCCAGCCTCCTACTTACAATTGCGGAAAAAAGTTTGACGAAAATAAAATTCCAAAGCGCCTCTAAATTTACTTAATAATAATCCGTTTTTCTTGTAATATTCTTTCGGCTAAAATAATGAAATTTTAAAACCGAAACTCATTAGTAATTTAGAGCGAGTTTTATTCAAATTTTATCTTTTCGGTGAAATTATTTTCGCTACTGTACATTAAATATTTCAGAGTTTTATGCAAAGCCAAATGTTTTCATTGAGCTCTTCATTCAACTATATTCTTCCCATAAACTTGATATATAGAATCTTTGTTTTCCCTAAACCCATCTTCATCATTCCTAACACTTTAATTTTTTTTTTATCTTCTGTAGCATGATTCCTCCATACACTTCCCAAGCTGCGTCTCTAATTTATACATTGACTCGCTCACATTGAACGTATTTTGTATATTTATAATTCGTATTTATTAAATAAAAATGAGAAAAGCAACCGAATCGCCTGAAGATCATGGGCCCCCAGCCTTCTTTAGTTAGCTTTATAAGGCTAACTAACGAAAATATCACGAACTAACGTAACCATTCGTCGAGGGCGTACGCCGTACAGTTGACCTAACGACTGGTTAGGTTAGGTCGTGATATTTTCGTTAGTTAGCCTTATAAGACTAACTAAAGAAGGCTGGGTGCCCTGATCTTCGGGTGATCCAAGCAACCGAATCATTAAGAATTACGTTCATTTAAGTTATTCGGTTAAATTCAATAATTTATCCCAAATTTTAAATTTTTACCAAATTTACCTGAAATTGAGACAATGGACAATGCAGATATATCCTGCACATGGTGGCACATAAGTCCCAATCGGTTATAATTAAAGCAAAAATCGATTATGTCATTAATCGATTACTAAGGAAAGAATATTTGTCGAGATGGTTATATTTTTAAACTCATTATAAACTTTTTACTTTGTTTCATTTTTGTATTTTCGCTTTAATTATAACCGATTGGGACTTATTGGGCACCCTGTAGTTACCAGTCTACAGTATACGTCACTCCGACTTTTGCTTTCAAAGTGAAAAAGCAAATTTTCCTGATATGCACTTATCAAGAATACGATTTTTCTGCCACATTATATGAGAATTAGGTTGTTAAATTTATATATATTCTTTTGTCTTTCTAAAAGCGTCTCTCCAATTCTTAAATCCCGTAAAAAAGACAACTTCTGATATCGTATAAACAGGTCATACAGTACGGACCTCCCGTTACGCATTCATTCCCACAAGAGGATAACCACAAAATTTAACAATCTCTTTTCAGTTTTTGTCTCTCTCTCTCTCTCTCTTTGTACCATGGATTTCCTCGTGTCGTAGAAAGCTTTTCTGGTAGAAAAATCTCTTTCCACATATTAGTTTAATGTTCTGTTACCATTACCATCCATTCCATTTACTCCAGGGTCAGTATACGCCCTTCCACTCAAATTATCCTTTATTATTATTCTGCAAAGATTACCCTAATCAAGAGCATAATTCTAGAACTCATCCTTCTTACAAACTTCCTCCTTTACACTAATCATACTCTACTATTACTGCTAACTCAGTCTCGTTAAGTTAGCAATAATACATTTTCGGAAAAAATTTGCTGAAGGAAGAATCGAGAGAAAATGTACTGAAAACTTCAAAAACGGGAAAATAATTTATAATTTGTTGGAAAATAGTTTTATGCCAATCTTACATTTTGTTATGATTGACTATTGGCCTATGCTGTTCCTCCTACAGAAGCCATTTTCCACAAACACTAAAATACATCCCCTTTACTCATTCATCACTCGTCTCCTCCCATTGAGACATAATAAAGTGTGAAGCGACTAATATCTAATACATAAAATTTATTTGTATTGTTTCGAAATATATAAAATGGAACTATGCTCTACCCTTCGGAATAGATAAAAATACGCCCGCGCATTTCTTTATAATCATTAAAGATAACTGACATCCTACAGAGTCAAGTGAATCTCCTTTCCAATATAAGTATTTCATAAATGGCTCATCTGCAGTGCTTTTCTTCCTAAACCCGTGATACTCATTCTTTTATATTTCAATACTTCTATTAAAATTTTACTAAAAATTTTTATGTAATCAATTCATGCCAGTAAAGAAGAGGAGGAACAGCTGCTCTTTCCACTCTCTACCTTCACCGTTCCCTTTCCTGTTTCATACATTTTATATCGCCAGTCTCATCTTCAGGTATTTCTAGGCTGACCATATTTCCTTGAGACAAAAACTGGACATTGGGATGGCAAAAAAGGGACGGGGTTATGTAATATTCTGTATTCATGAAAAAGTAAGTACATAAACCGGGACAAAATTGACATTTTTATTAAAACGACGGGACGGCCAGGAAATATAAAACAAACGGTACTGTCCCGTTCAAAACGGTACGTATGGTCAGCCTAGGTATTTCTAACATTTATCAGAGAGAGAGAGAGAGAGAGAGAGTTGACAAAAGTAAATAGACACAACGATGGAATGGCAGAACGTGTGTCACCTTTACATAATGGAAAGGAAAAAGCAACACTGTTCTAAATATATTGATTTAATAAATCTGTTATTATTTATTAACTTTTATTTTCAAATAAAAAACTATGGGAAAAAATATCGAACGTGTCTATTTACTTTTGTCAACCCTTTGTATATTACTTTTGTTCCCTTTTATTAGTTTCGAACGGCGGTTTGACACCTATGCTATGCTAATGAAAAAAATATGGAAAAACCAAAGGCGTCCATTTCCTTTTGTTGTCAACTCTCTGTACAGTATTTTTAACACACACACACACACACAGAGTTTTATATATATATATATATATGTGTGTGTGTGTGTGTAATAACACGTATAAGCGCGCGTGGTTTTCGTACGAAACAAAAATGCCCCCACTGGAATTCGCACCCGAGATCTCTTGAGTAGGAGTCGCAAACGATACTATCACACTACAAAGGTATTATAAATATTAACACAACTTGTATATTTAAACGACCGAGGAAGCACTTAACGCTTTCGCGTCCATAGGTGTTTTACGATGTTAACCCTCCCGTACTCGAGGTAATGTCCGCATTTAATTCAAATCTCTCTGATATACAGTATATAATGACAATGACAGGTGTCGAAAATAGTTTAAATCCTATAACTGAGCATTTAAAACACACGGATTGCAACCCAGTCTGAAAAAGGGGAAGTTGGGGGGCGGGGGCTGCAGAGGCAAGCCTGCTGTGCTTAATGTTCAGCTCACCCAATTCTCCTTTTAAAGGCGACTTATTTTTCTTTGTTGGTTGCGTTACTGTTCGTCTCAGTAACCTATGGTGGACGAAGGACGTAAAACGGATCAACCAACCACAAGGACTACTTTGTGACCCCCGTCGCAACACCGCTTCCAGTTAGATCAGCAAAGTTAAGCGACATTGTGTCTGGGTTGTAATTGGATAGGTGGTCGTCGTCAGCTTCCAGATGATGTAGCGACCCGTGGTTCCTATCCCAGGTAAACTGAAGGTCTCCCATGTCACATGACCCTTGAGGTTACGAAGGAAGTTAAACGGCTCCAAAACATTATCAATCCTTATTTCATAACCTGATCAAAATATACCCTTGGGTATAAGTTAGCGTGGGTATGAAACAAGGGCTAAGCACAAACTAATTGAAGCTTCAAGTGAAAACTTTAACGTTTAATTAACTCTATTTAACTCTCAAATATCAGACTGGGATATATATATATATATATATATATATATATATATATATATATATATATATATACCAGTCTGGTATTTGAGTTTTAAAGAAAAAGAAAATGAAAAATATAAATAATTAAAAAATAAAATATAATCCATAATTAACCCTTTAACGCCAAGAGGTCTTTTCTGAGACTGAATAAAATCGTCTGGCGTCAGCCAGAACAAAATCAGGATCACCTGAAGATCAGGGCCAAAATCAGTAAAGTGACACTGGTCTCTGAAGGGTTAAAAAGTGTATTGTTTATCCAGGATTGAAAGTATAACATTAAAAGAATAAAATTTAAGAAAAAATTAAATTATTTTAACCCAAAATGGAAAGATAAATTAAAGATACACACCCACACCACAATGTCAGTATTTTGGGGAGTTAATAACATTTCTTCTTCGAAGTGCAAATGTCGTCAATATACCAAATGATCGAAATTTAATCTAATTAACCTGGACTGGTTTAATTTAGACCACTAAGTTAGGTTAAAGTCAGTTTTCATACTTTCTTACAAACTCAAAAAGAGAAGACCTATAATTTAAAGGAGATAATTAATAAACGTATGATAATACATGCTAAATATTATCCTAACCTCATATATATATATATATATATATATATATATTATATATATGAGAAAATAAATTAAAATCAAGCAGTCGCTAAATGGTATTTATGATGCTGTAATAAATCCGTAGAATTTTTTCGAAAATATATAATTCTTAAAACCGAAAGCTAAAAAGGTTTCCCCGTACGTCATCTCAAACTTCAGGCGAGCCTCCTTGAATTTCATTAAATGTTTTTTCTTTCTCCGATATATATATATATATATCCCATTCCAACAAAAATATTTTTATTTTAGCAGAGCTTTCAATAAGTGTACCTCTCATCATCGGTGGGTATACTAAACTTCTGAGAATTGTTAGTTATAAATAAAATAGATATAAACATTATAAAATATTAACATATATATATAAGTAGTTTAAAGTTTGTGAAGTTGCTATTCCGTAAAAAATGCCAGATTATTATTATTATACGAGTATATTTCCTTGAAATTAATTTTAAAATATTTTAAATGTGGAAAAGCATATTGTAATCATTTAAGTTTGGATTTCTTTAGAATTTTATCTGAAAGATTAATATCACGTTTTTTTCCCCCTTTACAAATTATTTTAAAGTTGTTACTCCTTTCTGGGTGATCTTCGTCATTACGAAGAAGCAAATATCCGGTGCGACTGCTTTATGCTCTATGCTCATCAATTCTAACTTCAAATTGGGGAGTCATTTTGCCAATATACGTAAGATGAATTGCATTCATCACGGGGATATTCGTATATGACTGACGAGCGAAGATAGTCCAGAAATCTCTCTTTTACAGGAAAAAAAAAATACTCGAGTAACGAATCATTGGTAAAAACACTCGCGCTTTGATATCTACAGTATAATATGGTATTTTAAAATGCGTTGGTCGTACGGTACCTATTAAAATGATTAATTTATAAAAATCCTTTAGATAAATTTTAACTGAAAACCATTAATTACCAAGTAAAAATTTCGAAGAAAATTTCAATTCCTTACGAAATAATTTGTAAGTGAAGTATAAATTTATTATAAACTCTAATCATCAAAGTTAAACTTAAATTTTCTTCATATATGAATAGAGTGAAAGAGACAAACTTCATACTCAAACCTTTAAAATGTCTTTTTTTCTGAACGCAGTTATAGTTAACTTACTATCTTCTTTTCGAATAAATATATGTAAATATGACGATAATGATAAGCTTTATTGACAGGATATAACTCTCATAACATAGTACAATATTCTTGAAGGTAATAAGCGTAAGATAAATCAAACAATAATACATTTAAAAACAAACAGACTAAAAATTATGACTAAAGATATATTTAACTATATCTACTCGTAAATATAAATATACCTAAAAATGATACTGTATATTTTCTTCTATATCTGAAGTAAATTTAATATTCTTAATATCACTATATTAATATTGATAGTCTTATATTGTTTTTTTTTTGTTCATGTACGAGACTTAAACACCGAGTGTATATATATATATTATATATATACAGGGTGTCCGAGAATTATCTGTACAACTTTTGGCTGTTATTAAAAGTCAACCATGAAGTGTAGAAATTCCAGTGTTGTCCCATTTTACAGAGAATCTCATTACGTTTTTTCTGATACCAAGTTTTGACAAGTTTTTTTAGAAATTCCAGTGTGTCCGAAAATTATCTGTACAATTTCATCTTTTAATAAAATTCTTGATAACACACGTAAAATTCTTAAACAAGATTATTTAGAATCTGTATTTTCAAAAGTTTCTTTTATTAAAGTAACGTTGTTACAAACATTCGATATGTGCACCATCAGGTGCATACACACGGACATTGATGATTTAAAAGCAAGAATCACAGCTGCTATTGAGCGAATTGATGTGGATATGCTGCAGCGTACATGGCAACATTTGGATTATCGATTGGATGTTTTGCGAATCACTGAGGGTGCACATATCGAATGTTTGTAACAACGTTACTTTAATAAAAGAAACTTTTGAAAATACAGATTCTAAATAATCTTGTTTAAGAATTTTACGTGTGTTATCAAGAATTTTATTAAAAGATGAAATTGTACAGATAATTTTCGGACACACTGGAATTTCTAAAGAAACTTGTCAAAACTTGGTATCAGAAAAAACTTAATGAGATTCTCTGTAAAATGGGACAACACTGGAATTTCTACACTTCATGGTTGACTTTTAATAACAGCCAAAAGTTGTACAGATAATTCTCGGACACCCTGTATATATAATATATATATAATATATATATATATATATATATATATATATATATATAATATATATATATATATATATATTATATATATATATATATATATATATATATATATATATATATATAGGGTGTTTCATAATATGTGGGACGCACTTTCTGGATAGATTCAGGACCTGAAAACAATGAAAACAGTTTATATAAACATATGCCCGAAATCGCTTTGTTTCCGAGTTACAGCCCATTTTGTGTTCAAGCAATTCTTTCAGCAAACTGTTTACAAACACTGCTTGCCGACAATGTTTGTGAGTGTGTATGAGACTTATTTCATGTATGGCCTTGCCGATTGTAATGTTTCGTACACTCTATGACATGTTTCAATATCGTTGAGTGTAGAGCCATCAGTCATTCAGAGGTGCATCGCGGTGTTTCACTGTTCGTATTCGTAACTTCTTACTATGAATAAGTGCAGTCCAGTGAAAAAAAAACCTTAAAAGTTTTTGTGCTATTCAGTGATAGTGTGCATTTGAAGTGAGAATGGAGGCTTATTCAAACAGAGAAATGACAGACATGCATCTCATGTATGGACTTGCCGAGTGTAATGCGGCTGCAGCAAGATGTCTGTATGCGGAAAGGTTTCCAAATCGCTATCTGCCAGATAAGAAGACTTTTCAGAGCATAGACGAGCGTCTTGGTGATATAGGACAGTGGTGCACAAACGTTTTTGATGTGAGGGCCAAGCGAAGAAAATAACTAAATGTATTAGCCTACTTACTTTCCATCTAAGTCATAAATTGGGTCACTTTTATATTCTAACTTTTTCATTGAATTGAAAAGACCCGTGGGGCCACTGAAAAGACCCGTGGGGGACACATTTGGCCCGCGGGCCAGGGTTTGTGCATCACTGATATAGGATCATTCAACAAGGGAGTTTCAGATGGTGGTAGACCAATCAGCGCCAGTCTCTCATAATGTGTTCAATTGTTTGTGGTGTGTCCTGGCACAGGTGGCAGGTGTCGTCTGTGATAGCAGCAGTAGAGGGTGTAAGAATGTAAGATACACAACTGTGTAGAGAATTTTACGGGAACAACAGCTTTACTCATATCACATTCAGAGAGTACTAGGCCTTACTGAAGCTGATTTCCCACCACGAGAGGCTTTTTGTACTTGGTTCCTTCAACAGTGTGCTCACGATCCTTTTTTTCTATCCTCCGTGTTGTTTTCTGATGAGGCTGCCTTCACAAGAAATGGCGTGATCAATTTTCACAACACTCATTACTGGGCCGAAGAGAATCCGCATGCCATCATCCAGTCAAGGCACCAACAACAATTTAGTATCAGTGTATGGGCAGGACTTATTGCCGACAACTTAATCGGCCCTTTTGTTTTGCCTGGAAGATTAACAGGAGAATCCTAATCCAATTTTTTAAGGAATGATTTAAGCGATTTACTAGATGAAGTTCCTCTTCGTGTTCGACGTCATATGTGGTTTATGCATGACGGCGCTCCCCCTCATTTTAGTCGAGTAGCCAGAGACTATTTGGATGACCATTTCTCTGATAAATGAATAGGCCGTGGAGGACCCATTACGTGGCCTGGTCGCTCCCCGGACCTGAATCCACTCGATTTTTACCTGTGGGGTCATCAGAAATCCATCGTTTACGTGACACCCATTGACAACGATGAAATGCTTCGCCAACGTGTAAAACAAGGATGCCAGAATATCCGAGCAATACCTGGAATGTTTGAACGCGTCAGGCAGTCTATGACGAGACGTGTTCACGTGTGTATTGAAGCGCAAGGCGGTGATTTTGAGTACTTCCTTTAAAGGTATGGCGGATTCTTGCCGGAACAAATAACGGGCTGTACCTCGGAAACAAGGCGATTTCGGGCATATGTTTATATAACTTTTTTCATTGTTTTTAGGTCCTGAATCCATCCTGAAAGTGCGTCCCACATGTTATGAAACACCCTGTGTGTGTATATATATATATATTATGAAAATGTAAATGAAAAGGTTTATTGGAAGACTATAGTCCATATGACAAATATTATTAATACAATGACAGTTCACATACTAAGGATAAAAATATATACAATTGACTAGAATATATATATATATATATATATATATATATATATATATATATATATATATATATATATTATATATGGCTACTGTAATAATTTTATAAGTCAATTTATTTGTTTAATTTAGGTTAAAAGAAGGACAATTTTAAATTCGTGATGTAACTTGATGTAACGCGTACTAATGCAAACAATATAGAGATATCGCATATCCTCCATGGGGTTTGTTCTCGCATTGAATGCCTCACAATAAGCTTTGTTTGACTATTTTTCGGTGCTCTGATTAGTCCCAGAGGAATTGTAAAGGGAACCTTTGGACACTGATGCTTCCTTGTTTCAGACCCTTAATAAGCCGGCTTCACTCGCTAATTACCAGGGGTGCAAACCGTGAAATTACGTGGAATTAACATTCATAAGTTATTAGTAATTACACTGTTGAAAACATTATCTGCCTTTATAATCACTCTTTTGCAAAAATACGGTTCTCAGTTCATTTATAAATAAATAAATAAATATGTACTGTGTGTATATATATATCACTAGTTTCACAATATATATATATATGTATGTAACCTCTCTCTCTCTCTCTCTCTCTCTCTCTCAACCCTTGTTTTTGTGTTCCCTTCCCACTCTCTCGTCGAGTCGAAAATATAATAAAATATTTTAAGCCTTTGTTTGTAAATTACTTCCTCCGGACAACTGCTGGTAAACAGCAACAGCGCGCGGGAACAAAGTCTTTCAAATAAACAAATAATAATTAAATCAAACCAAAATACAAATACAAAATTAAATATTCTTTTTTCTTTTTTTTAATTCGATGAAAATTTTAAAAAAATTAATAAATAAACCAAAACAATTACTCGCGACCACCAGATATGAAGTTAGTGAGATTACTTCCTACTCAATGTAATTCTCATTCCGAATCCCATTCATAATCCCATTCCAAATCCTATTCCCAATCTAGGTCCACAAATGAGAATGAACAAAGTGTGAAATTTACATTTGAAAAAAAGAAAGTCTCTTGATTTGAGAATGTTACTCCCCCATTCGCAGTCACGGTAAAGGCGTCAAATGACAATAGCTAATATTTCTTAACCTAATTGAATTTAACCTAATCTAACATTAATCTACGCTAACCTAACCTAAGTTAACCTGAACTAAACAGAGGAAAACGGTGAATGAGAATGATAATGGCATGGAATGAAATTTGAACGGATCAATTTCAGAATTAGCTCCTCTCTGGAGTTTCTCACCTCGTATATATATATATATATATATATATATATATATATATATATATATGTCTCGGTGGTGTAGTGGTTAGCGTCGCTGACTACGAATCCATCGGCCCCGGGATCGAGACCCGGTGACGGCATGCGGCGCGCAGCAAAACCCAGTTCTTCATCCTTCCACACAATAAAGAAATTGGTTGGTAGGTAAGTGGGTACCCTGGATAGCCTAGTGATTAAGACGCTGGGCTGCTGGTGGGGCGTGGTTTGGATTCCACGTTAAACTGTAGGTCTAAGGTGGAGTGGCAAGTTTGACCTTCGTCAGAAAGAAAAATTCATGCGGAAGCTAAACCAAAGTTAACCAAGGTTAATAATATATATATATATATATATACTGCATATAATTACAAGTTCACATGTACAGTACATTACACTTACATTTATGAACTCGACCTTATGGAATGTAATATAAAATTTATATTGTAGAGTGGACAGAAAAAAGGCTTTTCATATTTCTCATACAGTCTTTCATGTTTGAATATACATAAATGACTCCCATAAAATAAAGTTGTATTCAATAGAGAAATGCAGTTTTTATTTAGGTTCTTCGCTGAGATAATACTTAGGCTTTCAGTGCATAATATATATATATATATATATATATATATATATATGTGTGTGTGTGTGTGTGTGTGTGTGTGTGTATGGGTGGTGAATGTGTGTGCAAAGGTAAGTGTCGTATGTTGAATTCAAACATGGAATTTATAATGATTGTTACAAATTATTATAAAAAGGAAAAAATTATTTGAATGTTAATATAAAAATTTCATAAAGAATTATTTTAAAGTGGAACCAAACATCATAATCGTTACTCTCGTGAAGAAGACGGCCAATCGAGGGTAGGCCTAGGAGATTTTAAAAAGGACCTTGTTCGCCAGTGTTGTTTCTGGGGTCCTTGAGATAAAGTCGCTGTTTGGTGCTAAAAAATGTAATTTGTGATTTAAAATTCATTTAACTTTAGGCTTCCCCCAGGATCTAGTGTTCAATTATGAATTTACTCTCGCTTTGCCCCGTTATTATTTCTGTCCTAATTAAAATAAACTTGTAAATAGTGATAATCGTTGTCCTTTCCCACTTCCTCGCTTTATTCAAAAAAATGTCGGCTGCAGGTTCCAATGTCTTAGTTGAGGACCGGGCATGTCTACCCGTCTGCCATTTTGTAGAATTTAGAAATCGGTGTAAAATACTGTAAGTATTAAGAGTGAAAATAACGCAAAGAAAAGTAAATAAAAATGAAAGGCGTTTCATGATGCAATTACCTGAATGGCAAAGAGGTTATTCGTTTTAATTGAGGATGTTATTTAAATATACGTTACATTTAATGCGTGAAACTAATCATTTCAAGTAATGTCTAAAAGCTTCAGGTATTTCACGTAATAACTGTAACCCTTAATCACTTCGTGAAAGTTACGTGAGGTTACGTTAAGTTACGTTACGCCAATAATGAGTAATGGCTGTGATTAAGGATCATGGGCATTAGGCGAAATGCCTGAAATTTTTTTAGGCATTACGTGAAATGCCCGCATGCATGGTTTCGTATATCGACTGTAACATATATGGTTCTAAACCCTTATTTACTTGCTGATTATTATGCAAACATTTTTAAACCGTACACGCATGAGCCAAAGACTCAATTTCATTTTATCTTTTTTTTTTATTGATACCAAGGAAGGTCATCTGAATCTGTATTTCCCAATTGCAGCTTTGAACATTGGATGTTTCTCCTTCGTAATAACGGACTTCAATTCAGCAAATTCGCCTCGAAGTGGCCGTGATCAACGCCTACGAATAGTCTGCTTACCGAATTTACTGAATTTACTGAATTTACTCAGCGTAACTGAATGGCGAAAATTGAAGACAATTCGAGCTGAAAATCATAATTGCGTTTGACAAATTCTGAGAAATTGACTTAAATTTCATGAGTTGAACGGAATAGAAATTGTAAATTTTGAAGTTTAACTCAAAGAGGTTATAACCATGGTGTAGTGCTGCGGGAGTGCACGGGAGCGCAGCTCTCGCACTTCCATTCATTCAAATTTTATTTATTTATTTTTTTTAGTTGATACTTTGAAGTTAGGAACAAACAGACTGAGATGAAAGCACTGGCTTCTAATTGTGATTTCAAATTTTTAATATTCCAAGTCTACAGTAAGTGAAGTATTATTATTATTTTATTATTATTATTATTATTATTACGCCTCGGTGTACCACCGTAAAATTCATATATTCAACTTTTCGCTCATTCTGTGGAATAACCTGATTAACTGATGTACCGGTACAAGGAAATAATAGCAGAATTTAAAAATATATACCAACATGCCGGTATTTCCTTAGAGCTCCTGCACCTTAAAATTTGCCACTACACCCCTGGTTATAACCGTGTCAAGAAACGGGGAATAACGGAAGTATAAAGGAAAAGACATGACTTTTTGTGTGTATATATATCGCAAAATGGGGTAACTGGTCCCTAATAAGTTAGGTAAATTTCGTTATATAAAGGAAAAAAAAATTTCCATAAATTGTTAGTACCTACCTATGCATAGGTACCTAACATGTATGGAAAAAATAATAACGAAATTTACCTTAAACTTATTAGTATATGCGCCTCGGTGGTGTAGTAGTTGGCGTCGTTAACTATGAATCCATCGGTCCCAGGATCGAGACCCGGTGACGGCAGGCGGCGCGCAGCAAAACCCAGCTCTTCACCCTTCCACACAATATAAAAAAAAGGTTGGTAGATAAGTGGGTAGCCTAGTGATTAAGATGCTGGTGGGCGTGGTTTGGATTCCACGTTAAACTGTAGGTCTAAGGTGGAGTGACAAGCTTGATCTTCGTCAAAATGAACAATTCGGAGGGAAGCAAAACCAAGGTCAACCAATGTTATACTGTATACTGTATATACCTATCAACTTTTCAAATATTCTGCGCGTTAATTTCTCATTTCACGAAGGTCAAATTTGTTGTCTCTCCTCTTTCATATATATATATATATATATATATATATATATATATATATAGTTTCAAGAAAATAATATCGAGATTTTAAGCGGCACAGCTTTAGAAAACACTATTCTTATGGATACCCTATACGTATATATAAGGAGTTACATGGACAAAAGGAAGCCTCAAAGACCTTTCGGTCCACTCGGGGAGGTTCCTGTTATTAAACTAGTGTTTTTTTAATTATTCTACCAGTATTAGAAAATTGGATAGAAATGCATAAGGATCTCTCCCACCTTCCGCTCCTTCCCCGCCAGAGGTGGGCATGAAAAAAGATTGAAGAAAATACCTTGACTCTGAAAAAGTAGCCAAGGAAATTTTACGGGGAGAAAGAGGAGAATATATAAACTAGCTCTACAGTTACGCAATGCACACGCAGAAATCGTACACTGGATGTGGCACCATTGTATAAACTAACATAATAATATATTTGTGGTGATCGTATATCAACTACTTGGTATCGTCACCAAAACTTCGAACATATGGTTTGGATTTCATACAAAATATCCATCACCTTTTCTTCTCTTAATCCTTTTTGGCCTAACCTAAAGTGGACCATGGGGGTCTTTGTTGGTCCATTACTTTGGTAAACATATTTTGTATAAACTCAAAACTATATGTTTGATGTTTTTGTTACGATAACAAGTATTTGTAATATATGATATATATATATATATATATATATATATATATATATAGCATACAGGGATGAGGGTTCAAACATACAGTTGTTCATCTACACTTAGATTTTGTTCATTAATTTCCACTCTCCACGTGACCTTCGCTGTAACGAAAGAGGTCAAACGACCTCTAAAAACACCCACTCCTTTCTCCACGTGGGGACATAATCGTCAGAGAAAGAAGAATTTACAAAATTTAGTAGCTAATTTTAAAAGAAACACTAAAATTGTCACAGATTCGTGCCTACGTCGTTCTAAGTCAGAATTTTGATCCCATAAATCTGGAGTGAATCCCCCAACGCTACCCAACCCCAAAGTTAATGAGACACCTAATTTCAAGAAATGAACTTTATATGACAAAATAGCCCTAACACTTACAAAATTTATGTATTCCACAAGCTTACCAATTACAACATTACTTATGCTTATAACTTTATATAGACTATAGAGGAATGACTTCTTCATAACCCGATTGTATAAAATACACACTCGGATTCTATTCTCATTTACTTAACCAAGACTGAAATAATTTGTGTTTTCGCCTCTGTTTACAAATTATTACCATTTGGATTTATTTTTATCCGTCTTGTTTCAAGAATCGACAGTTTCAACATGGCGGACAGAATAACAATTGCCTTTGTCTGTCTTCCATTCAGGTGAAAGGGTAATTTCTTGTCCTTAGGAAGGGGGATCACAGTTTCCCATCTCACCCTTAAGTGAAAATAAAAAAGCGTCTCTCATAGATATATATTTAATATCCTTCAAAATAAAAAGAGCGATGAGAATTCTTCGTAAAGAAAGTCTTACTGTCATAAAAATGGTCGTAAATAATATACCGGTATATACACACTAGAACAGCCTCTGCGCCTTGGGAAGCAAAACCTCCTCAAACACAATTTAGAGGAGCGAGAATGACTGGGAGGTGCGATTGTATTACTAAAACCTTCCCTGGTTCTTCCTTAATGCGTACACTAAATTTGGTGCATATTACCCTAGCCATTTAGGCTACAGACAGACAGACAAACATCACCACCATCATCATCTCCCCCCCCCTCCCATATATATATTATATATATATATATATATATATTATATGGGCTACGTCGTGGCCGATGTCATAACACCGCTTCCCGGAGATCAGCGAAGTTAAGCGACATTGGGTCTGGGTAGTAGTTGGATGAGAGACCGTCCTCCGCGCCCAGATTATGTAGCGACCCGTGGTTCGGATTCCACGTAAAGCTGTAGGTCCCCTCCGTCATATGACCTTAGATGTTGCGAAGGAGGTTAAACAACCCCAATTAAAAAAAAATATAATATATATATATATATATACAGTTATCATAAAGTTTGAGAGTGAGCGATATAAAAATCGGTGAATCGGATATAAACCCTCATATATTGGGACCAGAACTTTTGAGCGAGTGGATCCTTTAAGCTTGTTCAATTTCCTGTGTATCTGTAGTGCGACCGTTGCAGGGCCAAAGAACACACTTCGGCAATACTTTGTCTGTACTTTAACTTTGAAGTTATCGACGCGAAATATTTAATTGGAGTCGTTTGTCCTCATTCGTGATGAAGGAGTAGAAAGGATTAGATTACTCTTTATTGAGGATACACATAAAATTAATTACTTCTGAAAGTAAGCCATTATCTGATATATATATATATATATATATATATATATATATATATATATATATATATATACACAGGGTGATTCAAAAGTCAGGTTACATAGGGCTTTTCTGTTTCTTTGCCCTGAGCGGGCACCTACGCATGCCGTACATATATACAATTTAACTGCAAACAACACACAGTATAATTAATGTAAAGAGCGACGCTTGTGTAGAAGAGCGTTCCGCACAAGATGATGAGGGAGAACGAACAAATCTGACCGGCAATCGGATGATCCCGGGTTCGATTCCCGGGAGGTACCTCATTTTTCATTTGTTCGTTCTCCCTCCTCATCTTGTGCCGAACGCTCTTCTACACAAGCGTCGTTCTTTACATTAATTATACTGTGTGTTGTTTGCAGTTAAAATGTGTATATATATATATATATATATATATATATATATGAAAAGCTGTGTAATTTTTGTATTTTCACTTAAACTATTAATGCATTGATGAAATATATATATATATAATGACTCCTTAATGCTACAATTGAGGCTATTTACTTTAATTTACAGTAATTAACTAATTAAAAGATCTTATTTTTATACTTAATTGATAAATGAATAATGAAACTGACTTAATTATTAAGCAAAAAAATAAGAGCAAATTATTTATTGAACTTTATCACCACAATAAGATAATATCGAACATTTCGTTAAAAAAAAGGGTCACTATAAAACTTATAGATAAAAGATCAGACAATGGAAAACTTTTATCGTTTTATAATATAGAATCGTCAAAGTTTGCCTATGCCCATGCCCATACAGGGCATTCGCATTACGTATATCATTATCAAAGAATTTACCCACAGGACTCCCATATGTGGCTGTGTCAGAGGAAAAAACGCTTTTATTATGCTTAACCCTTAAACCCTACCCGGGGTATTGGTGTACCACAGTATCGTGGGTAATGCTGGCGTATCTATTATAATGGGTAGGGATTAAGGGTTAAGGAAGCATCGTTAATCATAATCCTATCGACGTGATTATGTTGGTCCTTCAGATAATATACGAAGGCTGAATGCGTGATTCTTCAGGAGTAAGTATAACATGAAGCATCTGTCTTTCTATTTTATTCTTGAGACACTTGTTGAGACACTTGTTTTTAGATATCGATTCACAGTTATACCTATTCTCCAAGCTTGCTCTACACAAACTGAACTCAGAATCAATAATAATAATTCAAAATATACGTTTGCAGAAGTATTCTAATTTAGTTTCCGGCTTCTGCTACTCAAACGATTACACCGTCTGCCAAAGAAAAGGGTTCACTCTAAAAACATCCATGGAATCAACATTTTTTAAACAATCAGTATGAAACCTATACACGTAAAAGATATATAAAACATCTACCTGTAAACCAAATTTCAGTTCGAAGCTATTAAAAATAACAATTTATTAAATATTTCTCTAATAATACTACAACTGATGCTCGACAAACTAATCAAGAATCCTTTATTTCCATTTTCACTTTTGTAAATTCTAATATACGATTTTTTTCGCAGAGTTATAAAATATAGTGAATATGCCAATTTCAGAGGAAGATAAGATTATAATTAAGCATTATAGACTAGAAAAGGGATATGGACGAACGAAACTACTCTCCGAATTCCCCAGCAAAGGATGGTTTGGGAAAGCTTCTAAAGAAAATTGACGAGACTGGGGATATCAAAAGAAGAGAGGGAAGTGGGCGACCAAAAACTGTTCGCATACAAGACAATATTGACGACGTCGAAGAACGTATATTAAGTCAGGAAAACCAGCCAGGAACTCATATGACACCAGCTCGCATATCAAGAGAGTTACAATTATCAGAAACTAGTGTGAGACGCATAATTAAACAAGATCTTCAACTAAAACCTTTCAAAAGAGTGCACGGGCAAAAGGTTACTCAAACTGATGAGCAGAAATGAGTTCAAAAATCAAAACAAATCTTACGGCGAGTAACATGTGATAAACTTTCAAAGGCTTTTTTCACTGATGAAAAGAGATTCACTGTGGAGCCGCCTCGGAACAGTCAAAATGACAGAGTTTACTCGCACGTCCAATTAAGAATGAAATACCTGATAGCAGACTTTTTGCAACCAGAAGTCATTTCTCAGCTAGTGTCA
The DNA here is from genome assembly GCA_023014485.1 of Bathynomus jamesi. Lineage (NCBI taxonomy): Eukaryota > Metazoa > Arthropoda > Malacostraca > Isopoda > Cirolanidae > Bathynomus > Bathynomus jamesi. The sequence goes on from JAJOZX010000839.1 coordinate 601,071, forward strand.
TGGTGTCAGTTGGCATATCAAAGTTAGGAAAAACATTCATTTTATTGAGCCTGGTGTAAAAGTCAATGCCGAGTACTATCGAAATACTGTGCTGCAAAACAGGCTTCCCAAAATGCAAAATCTGGCCAACGGTGGTTATTATCTTTTTCAGCAAGACGGAGCAACGTCCCATACAGTAATAGCAACTGTGGAATACTTAAAAAATAATGTCCCAGAATTACTTGAACCCCAAAATTGGCCACCTAACAGTCCTGACTTGAACCCTGTTGACTATGGAATCTGGGAAAATTTGGCACAGAGAGTTTACAGGAGGAGGGTGAGAAATGTTGATCACTTGCGTCAGCTTCTTGTGGAGAAGTGGGAAGAGATACCACAGGAGCAGATCGATCGAACCATTGATGAATTTCGTCTAAGATTGAAGAAAATTGTTGAAACAGAAGGGAAACACACTGAACAATTTTTTTAATAGGAATTTCAAAAGAGTAAAATGTTAATTTGATTTCTTTTGTAAACTTAGGAGTTAAGTTCTGTTTCGAAATTCAAAATCCTTTTTTTATTTTCATGGTTTTTTAATGGAGGCATTTCCTATATTTTACAAATCTTATGATGTATTTTATACCTAAAATGAGAATAAAAATTTTATTACCAAAGTTTTACCGCCTTTGTGGACTCCCAGAATTCAAAACTGGAGCGATGTTCACCAAGACAATTTGTTGAACATAAACAATCTTCATTAAACCATTAATTTTGAATATAATAATCTGAAAATTGGGGTACATATACATATACTGTTTGCATAGTTTTGCTCTGTATGAGTTTCATTATGATTGGTTAATAAATGTTGCTTTCATGGCTGTTTTTAGAGTGAACCCTTTTACTTGGCAGACGGTATATATATATATATATAATCACGCTTTCGTTAAAAACAAATGGCCAAAATGTTAATAAAATTTCAGAGCAAATTATGTCATAAAAGAACGTAAATAATTAAAAATTGTCTTTCCTAATCAAAGTTTTAAATACGACTCCTAAAACAAAGGGCATAGTACCAAAAATCCCTTAATAAGACCAAATGTTCTATGATAATTAGATTTATGGAGTCTCTCTCTCTCTCTCTCTCTCTCTCTCTCTCTCTCTCATCATATCTGTCTTCTTTTCTACAAATGGGAAGATTTATGGGAAGATTTTATTGTTTGATTGTTAAACTTTTAATGGTTGAACTTTTAACATTTCTTTCCTTGCATCGTCTTGATCTTCGGTTTCATTTCTAATATACAGATGTGATGTACAGTATCTGTCACTTCTTCTTTGTGCTTGTCTATCTGTCAGTCTCTCTCTGTCTGGCTCTCTCTTCTTATAATAAATATTGTTACAGTTTGTTATATTTCTGTACATTCTTTTTATTATGTAATTTACGTTACAACTTGAAAATTACACTGAAAAATGAAAGCTTGTCAATTTGACAAAAACAACAACAAATAGACAACTAAACCAAAACAATAAAAAAATAAATTCTAATGCAATTTCCAAAAAGCTTTTTGAGCGAAATGCGGTCAAGTCATTTTAAATTATAATTATTTTAATTAACAGTTGTTCAAACGATTACAAATTCTGAAAAAAATTGTTAAATAATCATGCTTTGAACAAAGTTTCATCAAGAACTTGTTGAAATTGGTACCTCCGATGAGCGAGTTTGTCGGTCAATAAAATTTATGAGGGCCAGACACTGAGAACAACTGCGCTCAGGCCAACAGATGCGGCCCATTGCGCAGATTTCGGATTATTATTATTGCCAACACCATTGAGAGTCGAACCCTCGACCTCGGTGTCGTTACTTCGCTTACGGGGAAATGGTGTTACACACTGAATTACGGGCGTTGCCATGAACGAGTTTAAGTCTGTTATACGCGAGGCAACTGCGTGTCAGAGTTAAAAAGCGCCAAGTCGAAATTTAAAAAAAATAACATTCACGCCAAAACGTATCAGGAGGCCCTCCCGCAGCTTCCAAGAGGTCGTCAGTCTGTGACTTGGCATTGACAAGAAGGGTGTTATTCTTGTTATGAAATGCGTTTACCGTGAAAACTGAGTTTGTTTCATTGATAAAAAGCTCCATCTTCTTTTACGGCATAGAAAAGCTCCAAGACTTGGCGCTTTTTAAATCTGACGCGCAGATATATGGATCACTTTACTTTTGTTATCAATACTTTTGAACTGTTTAACTTTATTTCCGTATCTACAATCTTATATTTTATATGATTAAATAATAACTACGGAGGATTTACAAAAAATTAATAATAATAATAATAATAATAATAATAATAAGCGAGTTGGTGAAAGTTTTTCATCAATGTTGAAACAAAAGCTTTCATCATAAATATATGAACACCATATAATATAGTTACGTCATGGATTTGGTAAAAAATACAAATTAAAAAGTTTACAATTCAAACCAATAATTATAATATAGATTTTCTGTTTTAAAACTAGTTTTAAAAACTGATAGAAAGCCAAAATATTTGAATGTGAGAAGCCATCTAGTGGAGAAAATGTAAATTAAACCCCCTTTTCAATTAATCTTCGTTTACCGTTTTCACACACACACACACACACACACACACACACACACACACACTATGAACATTTTAACTAAAATTTGGCTGTTCCACTAAACTTGTCACTATTCGCAAACTCTTTCATGCATGATAACATGGGTGCAACTTTTCTCTGCGACGTTTCTAAAACGGATCTTTCGTCATCCGAACAGGTGTCCAGCAAAGATGTCATTGGCCATACCCTATTTTCCATCTTTGTTACTGATATACCTACGCTTCATCCTTCCTAACCTTCCATCAGGCATAGACATCCAATATCGGATGGACGGAGAACTTTTCAACATCAGTCATCTACACGCAAGAACCTCAGTTATCGATCTCCAGTACGCTGATGACTGTGCTGTATGTGCCCATACCAAAGATAATCTTCACGCTATCCTCAACTGTTTTGCAGAAGCTTACCAAAACTTGAGTCTTTCTTTGAACATCAAGTAGACCAAGATTCTTTACCAACCTGCCCCGAATCAGCCAAACTCGGTTCCACAAATCAAGATCAACGGAGGGACTTCGGAGAATGTGAAACACTTAGCATATCTCGGCAGTCTCTTGTCACAAAAAGCCAACATCGACGAAGAGATCCATTATCCAATCAAATGTGTCAGTGTTGTATTCAGACGCCTCAGAGAAACGTATACTCGATGACCGAGACATCAAGACCCTAACCAAATTTCTCGTGTACAGGCGTCATCATTTCTACACTTTTATATAAATGCAAGACCTGGGTGACATCCAGGAAACATCCCCTGAAAATCCTAATTAAATGGAAAGATAATCGAACTAACGCAAGTGTCCTTGCGAAAGCAATTTCCAGCAGCAGCGAAGCAATGACCATTCGACACCAACTTCGCTGAAAAGGTCACTGTGTCCCCATGCCTGATAATCGTCTACCGAAATAGGTCCTCTTCTCCCAACAAAGCCAAGGACGAAGAACAACTGGAGATCTGAAGAAAAGATTTTAAGACACTCTCAAAGGCAATGTGAAGAAATGCAACACCAACGCCGAAACCTGGGAAAATGTGAATAGAAAATATGAAAGCTTTCGATAGAATTCACTGGCGCCGGACTCTGAGACAAGGATCTTCTAACTTCGAACACAGCAACTTGCTCATGAGTCCAAAAAGTGTGGGAGAAGAAAGGAGAGAGCTCAAGCTTGACAAAATCAGGGCCCAACTCACCCTCCTGAAAGGACCTGTCCGATCTGTGACATAGCATGCGACACTTCAGTAACACTTTCTGGAGGAACATAATCCTCGAAACCTACGAATAGCCGATGGTAGTTACGTGCAACTTAATTCTTATTCAAAATAAAAAATAAAAAATTCCGAAAACTTTATTCAGAAAACACTTGCATAAACTTACAAAAAGTTTACAATATTTCTTTTCCAATATTTTTTGTGCAATTTAGATATCTGATATGGCATCAATATATTCACAGTATTCTAATCTGACTATGCCGTTGAAAGCATGAAAGCGTTTTAAGCAAAATTAATGGAATTCAGTTTATTTTTTTATTTTTTATGTAGGAAGGAGGGGCCAAGGGCGAGCAAGGGCAGTAAAATAGCAAGTAATAATAATAATAATAATAATAATTTCTAAAATGTACAAATGTACGAAAGCAACTGGCATTTTGCTTGGTTATTTTACACAGTTTGACACAAGTTGTAGAAAGTGGTAGAAAGATAGTAGTAGAAAGATAAGGGGGAGTTGATATCGGATATGATTTTATGGAAGACATATTTTAGATATTTAATTATGAAATAGGTATTCAATTACAAGAGTATAATAATAATGGCGGTAGAGCACTTTTACATTAGTAGGATCTAATGAAGTACTTCTTTAGTGATTTGCGAAATACATTTAATGGAGCCTGTAAGATATTTATGGGAATTGCATTCCATACACCTGCTTCTTCGAAAGAGAGTGCAGTTTTTGCAGTTTCCATTGTATATTTTGGTTTGTGTATAAAATCTCCGGGTAGTCTAGTGTTACAATAATGATGTATTTGGTGCGAAGTGATTGCTCTTTGAATGGGTGCGGTATGTTGATTTTAATTGATAATTTTAAACATATTGACAACACTAGTGAATTTGTATAAATCATCTAGTTTTAAAATATTTAACTCTTTAAATAGTGGGGGAAGTGTAACTTTGCCTGTTATTATTTGGGAGCGTTTGTAGACATTTTATGAGAAAGAGTCCTTTTTTTAGTTTAAATGATATGAGTAGAAATCTTGACATTTGGATTTTATAAGTTGTACGCGACTTTGGAAACTTAGTTTTCGTCTAAATTGATGCCACACTGAAAATTTCTTCATATCACAAGACTATGTTAACCAGGTCAGCAAACGAATAGAGTTTCAGTTTGTGAATTATTTAACCGAAATAGAATTGTAATTAGTCATTAAACCTGCATGAAGTGGTTAATTTGCAGCTGTTCTTGGGACGAACCCCTCATTTGGCGATGCAGAATAGATTGAATTATTTAACTTTCTTGAAACATGTCAAATGACTAATTGCTCCTTCTTCTTTTAAATTAGTTGACTAGTTTCATTTTGTGGTTAATTATTTAGCGGACGGGCTAAATTTTGAAAAGCGAAACGAATCATATTTAATGGGGCGTTTCGTAGTGACGATAGAGTAACTAGTTTTGCATTTAGGTTCACTTGTAGATGGACGATAAAGTCGAATATAAATGGGAAATATAAAAAGAAAAACATGTCATTCGTCCAAAATAAGTGTCGTAATTGTTTCATCGTGTTAACGTGATACACCATATTTACACGACGATAGTCATTAAATAAATTAATAACTTACCCTTTTTAACTAGAATCAGCAATTTATATTAACATTTAAGCAAAGACCGTCAAAGTTATAAATTCATTTAAAAACTTTTAGAAGAAATGCGCAAATTATTATATGAAACATAATAATTGACAAATTACCTTACATTTATTTAGTTACATTTGTAATATATATTTCTTTATAGTAGAAGGGTAACTAAAATATTTGTACATTTTATACAGTACTGTATATGCATATGGATGGATTACTTTTCTGAAATACGCAAGGGTAGCCAGATGCATTGTATTTCCTTACAAATAAGGTGGTCAGATAATATGTCAATAAATCGTAGTCACCAATGACATAATGATACCAATTGTCAGATTACTCGCGTGAAATATGCGATGGTAGTCAGATACAGTTTCTCATTAAGAAGTAGAGTAGTGAGATGATATGGGGCCCTCCTTGAAAGAAGTGGTTAAGCGACAAAAGTAAAAACGGCAGGAAACGCAGTTAAAAGTTGTACCAATTTGAAGGTGACATAACTTTTGAAGATATTTCGTCGAAATATCTTTAAAAGTTCAAAATTTATGTCACTTTCAAATTTGATACAACTTTAACTGTGTTTTCTCGTTTCTTTTACTTTTGTCGCTTAGCCACTTCTTCCTAGAAGGGCCTCATACTGTAGACTCATTCTACGAATAACATTTGTTATATAAACTACAACCTCGTATAAAACATATGAACACTTTGAAATTAGTTAATTTGATCAATTTTATTAATGAATAGTTCCATTATCTATTTATGTGAGAATTATTACTGGTGACGTTATTTCTCACTTCTTTATCAGTTGTTAATTTACAAGGACCGTAAAAATGGTAATTAATTTTCAGATTTGGTTTTGGCCCGTCCCCTCGCGAGATCGTTATGTTCACATTATATGCAAATGAGTTGAAAATAATTTGTCTTCTCGTTGGCAAGTTTGAAAAGCGCAGCCAAAAAAATGTCTTCAGTTAGCTCGCATTATCTCCCCTAATTTCGTAATGAGGAGAGGCTGCTGAGTAAGCTTGATAAAGAATTACTAAAAACGAAGCATATACAAAATTACAACCCCCTAACCCCCCCCCCCACATACAAAAAAAGGAGAAAAAATTAGCAGAAACCTTACCCCTAATTACGGATTGGAGAATATGATACCGAACTTTTTTTTTAGTCGTTTGAAATTAAGTCCAGAAATGAAATAAAGAAAAAAAATTTCTTTACATCTGGATAAAGGTTCATATTTTTTTTTTCAATTTTTAGCAAACTGTTTTAAAAGGGGGTTTTGTCAGCGGGGAGGGGGGTTTCAAGATTTTTTAATATTTCTCTCGAAATGAGTTTGAGAGTTATGATTCAGATTGCGGAATTTTTTTCTTTTTTTAACTCTGAACTAATTTCGACGAACAAGCTGATTGGGGTTTACTGTTACAGAAAAAGTAATACATGAATTATTATTATTATTATTATTATTATTATTATTATTATTATTCAATTTTCTTCTTTACCATCGATATTCCATTTCTTTATTAAGTTTTTGATAAGACTTCGTTTATATATATATATCGTTGAACATCTCTGGAGTGTTTGATAAATAATTGGTTTAGGAGCGCAACGAAACATACATTCACTGAAGGCTTTTCGTAAGTAGCAATAATCTCTTTTTTTTTACGGCAGTTGAGCGACGCTTTACGAGTGGCCTCTTCGAAATCTGGCACCACAAAATCAAGACTGCGAATCGCAAAATGCAAAGTTTCAACAGTACAAAGATGCGCCCTCCGTTTCAGAACTTTCTTTAAATTTGAGAGAAGTTTGTAGAAGAAGTTATTTAAAATGTTTTGCCAGATTTCGGAGAGGCGAGCCGTAAAGCGTGGCAGAACTGCAGTAAAGAAGATTGTTGATACTTACGAAGAGCCTTCGGCGGATGTAAGTATTGTCGCACTCTTAAACGAATTACTTAGAAACAGGATCCGAAGATGTTTATGAACAAAAAGTCGGCACAAACAGAGTAAAGGAAGGAAAAATCGAGGAGTTAGAAGAGAACTTGATAGTTATAGCTCAGGAACTAGGGCATCTTAAACTATGATTATTATTATTATTATTATTATTATTATTAAGAAGAAGGGCAGAGACCCTATCACTTTGGATTTTTATGCTTTTTCCAATTTTCTAAATGTTGTATCTCTTTTTCTATCAAAGAATTTTTTTATTTAGAATTAATCTCGAATAAAACGGAAAGAAATGACCATTTCCTTCGCAGTCAAAAAAGAAAAAATTAATTTTTTGGATTTCCCTACTTGAAAAATAGTATTATTTCCGCGTGAGAAACTTGATTTTATCACTGTAGAAAAAGTATTCTGAAGTTATAACTTAAGATTAATTAAAACATTCTGCGGAGAACAATGTATTTTTAATATTCAAAAAGCAAATTTATAAATTTTAATAGGTATTCCTACGTTGCCAAATTCCTTCTACATTTTCATCGGTGGTCATTGACGTTACATTGGCTCCTACGTGCGATGTCTTTTATTTTTTCACATTTTTAATTACTTTACACTCGCTTTAAGGTAGGAATGAATTCCATTAAAAAGTTTCGAGAATGAGTTCTTTTATTCTATATAATGATTATTTTTTCCAATTTCACTCGCGTTAGGATTTTAATTAAAAAACTCGAGATCAAATTGCTACTACTTCGTACTACCTCACCATTTTATACACTCAATTTTTTTGTTTTATTTTATTTTAAGTTAGTGTGGGTTAGGTTAGGTAGGTAAATATTTTAGGTTAACCTAACCTAACCTAAAGTAAATCCTGAAAACCCTCTCTTACAAAAAATAGTAGCTATTTTCCATGTAGGAGGAAAGTAAAATGATACAAAAGATAGCACGGAATAGAAGCTAACATAACTTGTATTTTATTATATATATATATATATATATATAAACTTGTATTATATTATAATATATATATATATATATATATATATATATATCAAAACTATTAACTTCTCCTTAGGGAAACGGAGCTTACAGATGAAAAGAAGGACCAACACAACAGCAAACATTTCCGTTTATTTTTATAAATATATATATATATATATATATATATATTATATATATATATATATATATATATATATATATATATACAGGGTGTCCGAGAATTATCTGTACAATTTTTGGCTGTTATTAAAAGTCAACCATGAAGTGTAGAAATTCCAGTGTTGTCCCATTTTACAGAGAAACTCATTAAGTTTTTTCTGATAACAAGTTTTGACAAGTTTTTCTTTTTCAGATATTCATACACACCCCTCATCCTTAATGAATCCACAGGAGAAAGCACAGTGTGTTGAATGGTTTATCGAAACAAAATCAGATACACAAGTTCAACGAAGGTTTAGAACTAATTACAACAGAAACCTTCCATCAAGAGTAACCATACGAGCTTGGTATAAAAGGTTTAAGGAAACTGGAAGTGTAGAGCATAAGAAAGGAGCAGGGCGGCCTCGAACGTCTTTTGAAAATGTCGAGCGCATTCGAGAGGCTTTTGTTCGCAGTCCACGCAAGTCGACAAGAATTGCATCACGAGAGTTACAGATACCTCGTTCGACAGTGCATGATGTCTTGCGTAAACGTTTGAAGTTGCATCCTTACAAGTTGCAAATCTTGCAACAGATTACGCAAGAAGATAAGGTCTCCCGTAAGGAATTTGCAATGACTCTGCTTGACAGAGTCGACCAGGACAATGCGTTCTTGGCAAGAATCATGTTTTCGGACGAGGCAACTTTTCATGTTTCAGGCAAGGTAAACAAACAAAATGTGCGCATATGGGGTTCACAAAATCCACATTGCATAGAAGAGCACATCAGAGACAGTCCTAAAGTCAATGTGTGGTGTGGCCTGTTACATGATCGCGTGATTGGACCATTTTTCTTCGGTGAATCAACAGTGACCTCCAATACCTACCTGGACATGATGCAACACTTTGTCTATCCGCAATTGGAAGCACTGCATCCACGCATCATTTTTCAGCAAGATGGCGCACCGCCACATTGGGCCTTGACCGTCCGTAAGTCCCTGAATGAGACATTCCCAAACAGGTGGATTGGCCGTGGAGGTGCAATTCATTGGCCTGCTAGATCTCCCGACATCACACCCTGTGATTTCTTTCTTTGGGCATTCGTCAAAGATCTTGTGTACAATACGCGGGTGACAGACATTGATGATTTAAAAACAAGAATCACAGCTGCTATTGAGCGAATTGATGTGGATATGCTGCAGCGTACATGAAAACATTTGAAGTATCGATTGGATGTTTTGCGAATCACTGATGGTGCACATATCGAATGTTTGTAACAACGTTACTTTAATAAAAGAAACTTTTGAAAATACAGATTCTAAATAATCTTGTTTAAGAATTTTACGTGTGTTATCAAGAATTTTATTAAAAGATGAAATTGTACAGATAATTTTCGGACACACTGGAATTTCTAAAAAACTTGTCAAAACTTGGTATCAGAAAAAACTTAATGAGATTCTCTGTAAAATGGGACAACACTGGAATTTCTACACTTCATGGTTGACTTTTAATAACAGCCAAAAATTGAAGAATTATAATACAACTAGGGTTGTGCTCCGTAGTATATATACATATATACTGTGTTTATATATATTACCCAATCAAAAATCGAGAATACGGTGCTGGTGCTTAAGCAATTACTGATGATCTGCACCACTGAAATGCTTTTTAAATTTTTTTAATAATAATAATAATCATAATCTTCATTGAGAAAGAACACATTACATAAGATGTACATTACAGCCATACTGGTTTACACAATGTTGCGATTAACGTTTAATTTTTGTAGTTTAATTACAGAATTCTTATCGGAATATGCCATTGGGAAGCATGACAGTTTTTCAGGCAAAAGTCTTTGAGATTCATTTCTATTTTTACGTAGAAAAATGTCAAATATAAACAGAGTTTGTGGAAAATAAAATAATGTTGCATTCAGTTAACTGTCATTACGAATGAAAATTGAAATAATTTTTGAAATAATAGAAAATGATAATAGAAATAATAATAGAAATAATAGAAAAGAAAAATTGCGAACAATACAAATGATGATGCAATCTTAAAGTTACAAGAATACAGATGAGTGAGGCATATTATAACTATGGCGTAATATATTTGAAACACTTAACATCTCATTTATATGGTTTATGATTGCACCCATTTAAGGTATATATATATATATACATTAGTAGGAGTTTATAAAGTGTTTCTTAGTGAGTTGCGAAACGATATTAGTGATGATACTTGTTTGAAGTATATGGGTATAGCGTTCCAGATATCTGCTCCATTGTAGGAGAAAGCATTTCTTGCAATTTGCATGGAATAATTTGGTTTATGTATGAAATCATTGGGAAGCCTTGTATTATGATTATGGTTGGTCTGATGGGGGGTAATCGCCCCGTGAATGGGCGAAGTATAGTGTCTATTATTAGCAACTTTGTACAAACTGATACCGACAGTAAGTTTATGCAGGTTATTTTGTTTTAGAATATTTAAGTTTCTGAACATTGGAGAGGTATGAGATCGTCTGTTGTCATTGTCTAAGAGAGTTCGTAAACATTTTTAATGGATTACTTCTAGCGGATACAATATATAGTTCTTTGTACTACCCCATGCTGAGATTCCATATTGCGAGTGTGGATGGATAAATGAATAATACAGTGTGAGGAGGGCATTTTGGGGAATTGTTTTTTTGAGTTTAAACATTATGTAGAGAAATGTAGATATTTTTTATTTGATATGTTGTGTGTGGCTTTGGAAATTTAATTTTTCATCTAACTTGGTGCCAAGAACTTTACCTTCATTTACGTTTGCAAGAGGAGTGGTTCCAATTATTAATGGTGTGTGTGTACAATTACAGTTTTTTTAGTTACAATCATATATGATGATTTTGTCAAGTTTAGTAAAAGTTTATTTGCACACATCCATTTGTAGACATGATTTAATTGCCGTCAATGACGTCAACATTTATATACAGACGGATGGCGTCTCAATGGGTTCACCCTTAGGACCAACTTTTGCTGATTTTCACATATCTGAGATTGAAAACACTATAATACGTGAAAACCACAATTTTAACTCCAGTTTATGTATAGGATATGTTGACGATAGATTCGTTCTTTTTAAAAGAAAATGTAACGTATTTTTGCATCTGGATAAAGGTTCATTTTTTTTTAATGTTTAACAAACTGTTTTAAGAATTTTCTTTGAGGGGCGGGGGGGGGGGGTGGATTTCAAGATTTTTCAATATTTCTGTCGAAATGAGTTTGTTTGAGAGTCGTAATTCAGATTGTGGATATTTATTTTTTTTACCTCTGAACTAATTTGAACGAACAAATATATATATTCACTTTGGAAAGGTCAATAAATAATGAATTTCGATTTTTGGATGTTAAATTTCAGTTATTGGGAAATAATAAAACTGTTTATCAATGTAAAATCAAGATACAAAAGTGTTAACACGAACTATGTATAACTCATACATAGCATTTAACTGTAAAACATCGATAATCGAGACTTTAATATCTAGATCATTCAAAATGACATCTGACTGGAAATTAATTCAAGATCGAAGTAAAAAGAATACCAAAAATGTAATAAATAACGGTTGTACCCAGTATTCACCCTTGACCCCTCCAACGAAAAAGAACATTTAACAATTTATTATAAATCCGAAACTTTAGAGGGAATGAAATGTGAAGAGTTAAAACTGAAACGGACAATAAAAAGCCGTAATGGTAATGAAATTCGTAACATCGTATACCAACTTAACTGTTCTGAAGGAGGATGTAATTCTCCTACATTGGTTATACGACGAATTCCCTTCGTTTATCTTTCTCCTTGCGTATGATCTCCAATCTTTCAAGAGCAGTGCCCAGGCATCTCGGAAACTTTGGACCTTGATTTTGGCCCTCTTCTTCCTCCATAAGGGGAAAAGGGGCATTTTTGTGGGCATTCGCCAGTCAATGCAAGATATACGAACACACAAAACTTGAACACGGAAAATTACCAACCAAGGAAATCCTAAATAATTTCGAAATTATACATCGAACTGAGTGATTTTATGATATGCGAAAAGCTGAATCACTTTTAATTAAGAAATTTAAACCAAAATTTAATTGTAAATATAATGAAATGCTAATTTTCTGTGCTATGCTTCTATTGAAATATCAGTTCAATATCCAAAATTCAACAAGGAAATGCTTGTAATTTTAAATTTTATATTATTTTGTGTTATGTTATTTTTATCTTAACTTAAAAACAAATAAATAAATATATATATATATATATATATATATATATATCGTAAAGAACGACGCTTTGTATAGGAGAATATTCCGCGCAGATGAGAGCGAAAGAATATTCCTATACAAAGCGTCGTTCTTTACGTTAATTATACTGCGTGTTTGCAGTTATATATATATATATATATATATATATATATATATATATAATATAATATATATATAATATATATTACAGGGTGTCCGAGAATTATCTGTACAATTTTTGGCTGTTATTAAAAGTCAACCATGAAGTGGTAGAAATTCCAGTGTTGTCCCATTTTACAGAGAATCTCATTAAGTTTTTTCTGATACGTGTGCAGACGAAACGTTGGACTGAAAATTAAGAAAGCGATAACTTTGTTTTACTGAAAAATAATCCTCAAGAAGCCCTCAAGAAGATTTCTTAGGCGAAAGAAATATTTTTCGAACTCTAGAGAAGGCATCAAAAAAGCATATTAAAAATGATTTAACCTTCCTACCATTATTATTATTATTATTATTATTATTATTATTATTATTAATACTGCAAACGTTTATTCCTATTACCCCAAGGATAGGTAGGCAATTTAACAATTATATATGGCCTCCAGCACCGCCAATTTGATTTGACTATAATGCCAGAATAGGTTGAGCATTTCAGTATTGGGCAATGAAGTCTCATTAAGTCGAAGCCATGCATAGCCTAGTCGTAAAGCGACCTCGCGCAGCTCATTAGGTTCAAGGACTAAAATCTGGCAGCACAAGAAGAGCTTAACCATCATAGTCAGTGAAATGAGGAAACCGTCATCATTAACATAATTCTAAATTGCAGATACGATACTTGCCTTTTTTTTAGTGTTCTTTCGCGCGCTCATTTCAACTTACAATCATCTCATATAATGTGAATTTTGAAAGTCGTAAATTTGATCGTACGCTGTAAAAAAAAGTTGTTTCTACAGACCACCGTTCCTAAATAAAATAACTGTTCCATTTGAGCAAAATATGGAACAATTTTGAATCACTTTTATTTTTATCTATCTATATATATATATATATATATATATATATATATATATATATATATATATAAATATATATATATAATTGGTTCAAATCGGTCCCTACAGGAAAGTTGTTCCAATTTATTCAATTTATTCAATCAGTTTAAGAAATTGCTCCTTAATCGGCTTATGCATCAAATGGAGCAATTAATGTTTTAAAAACCGTTCTGTATGGAACAACTTTACTTCACAGTGTTAGGACAACTTTCCTTTTTGGACCAGTTTTGAAACAATTATATCGACATTAAAATAATAAAATAGATAAAAAATTATTCCATATTTGGTCAAATGGAACAATTGTATGTTTAGAAACGATGGTCTATACATGGAACAACTTTAGAGTGTACTTTGGAGTTTAAAAAAATTATGAACAGAATGAAAGAAAATAATTGCTTTGTTAAAAATTAACTAGAGAGAAAAGCAGATTTAGTGTTAAAAACTTTTAAATGTGCACTTCTGATTAATGAATTTGCAAATATATACTGTATATATATATATATATATATATATATATATATATGTATAGTTACATACAATCTATCAACTTCAGTTACAAATGTAACTCAATTCAGATACGTTAAAATTCTAAAAAAATGTTAACAGTCTATGTCCCTATGTCCGCTATTTTCATACCAATTTGAAGTCATCTCATCATGCCAAACTGCAATTGGACCTTCTGTGTCCAGCTGTGAAACATGCAGACTATCCTTATTAAAGCCATATTAGACAGAAATGCATGAAATTATACTCATAAAACTGTAATGGAACAGCTATATTGAGACTCGCAGAAGAGGGTTTCTTCTGCCTATTTTATTATGCAAATTTATAAGTAAAATATTTCGCATTTCGTAATTGTAATCATAAATTAGTCATTCAAGTACTTTAACCCTTTAACGCCGAACGTTTTGTAGGGTTAAATCTAACTGCGTGCATTTGAAACGTTACGTATTTGACCCATTCGGCGGTAGAGTGTTAATACGATACATGAGGTTTCTAATGACATTTCACAGACAAACAGGGGAAGAAAAGTTACCGTGTAGTTATACTCATGGGACATGTTATTCAGTTGGACCTATAGTTACGGAAATAAATTTGCCCTAAAATAAATTCGCCAAAAACATTCCACAAGTTGGGTTGTTTTAACAAATTTTATTTTCTTTGCTAAAAAAAAAATCTTAAAAACTATTAATTACTAGGTTTTAGCAGCATTTTGGGAATTTTAAATGTTTTTAGGTGAACTTATTTCCATAATTATATATATATACAGTACCGTGCAAACGTCAGAGACCACTGTCGATCTGATAACTACTAAATAATCTGTCGTATGAAAATTGGTTTTGATACTAAAATACATATTAACTAGAACCTCTGGTTCATATTAACGTATAACTAAGTTATTACTTAAGTGTATAAAGTTGTATAAGCTAGATGACCCTCTAGTCTGCATAAATTGGACTTGAGGGTTGATTTATTATATTACTTATAACGCATGTGTTTAAAGATCTAGCGAACTATTAATGATGGATCTGCAGTAAATGCTTCTAAGCTATTGTTATATCAATATTTACAATTAAAAGTATTGACATATTCACTTAATTCTGAAAAACAAATTTATCCAAAATGTTTCTCATTATAATCCTAATTCATGCTTTTTTTTCTTTTACAGGCTTAAGAGATGACGAAAAGTACAATTTCTGATGAGATTAGATATAAAATAATACATTTGCATGGTGAGGGACTGAGTCAAAGAAAAATAAGTGAATCTACAGGGGTTTCCAAAACTGGTGTAAAAAAAATCTTGACTCGTCACAGATCAAATGGGACCCCACCTGATCGTCCTAGATCAGGGAGGCCCTCTAAGCTTTCTCCATCTGATCTACAATATCTAAAGATTACTTCCCTTCGAGACAGACGCAAATCCAGCACTTCACTTGCAGCAGATCTCGAAAATACAACAGGTGTCTCAGTTGATCCCTCTACTGTACGAAGGAAGCTTAACTCAGTAGGTCTCAGATGTCCAATACTTATGTTTCAAAGCATATTTTCTTCTCTTTGTTTCCATTCCTTAAAAGTGGCTTTTTTGCTGCAACACGTCCTTTAAGACCTACTGAGTTACGCTTCCTTCGTACAGTAGAGGGATCAACTGAGACACCTGTTGTTTTTTTCGAGATCTGCTGCAAGTGAAGTGCTGGATTTGCGTCTGTCTCGAAGGGAAGTAATCGTTAGATATTGTAGATCAGATGGAGAAAGCTTAGAGGGCCTCCCTCCACATCGGGCTAACATCATGAAAAAGAAAAAACTATAGTTTTTGTCATTTACCATTACTTATTCGGACTATAGTGGATTTAATTTTCCCAGAAGAGTTCCTTGTTCCATGCACGGTCTGTGTGCAACATAAAAGTTCTCAGGGGACCATTCTGAGTTCAATCCAATCCCATATATAATATATATATATATATATACACACAACATATATATATATATACTGTAATTTTTAGTTGTGACTCTATAAACATATTTTGAGGTTTAACGACTTAAATTACATACAAATTAAACTTAAATTACCTGCAACATAAATTAAACTTTAAAAACAAAAAAAAAAAAACATTTTAAAAACTTTTAAAACAATGTCTAGTAAATAAATACTGACACAATTTAATTCAAAAGCAAATTTTGCGTAAATCCGTAAACAACATAAAAGAATGTTGAAGATTCGTCTCATTATTACTTTTAAAGATATGTTGATATCACTCCGCATTTAACTTTGATCACTATTCATATGTATAAAATTTTTTATTTTTATTTATTTTTATTCTTATATTTAATATTGTACATATTTTATGTCCACATATATTAATATATATATATATATATATATATATATATATATATATATATATATATATATATATATATGATAATGATGAATTAAATCACATAATATCTACAGTACATATATTATAGAATATATATATATATACACAGTATATTATAAAAAGTTTCGCTAAATTGGCTTTACAACAGATCTTTTAGAGCCCTACATAAATTACCCCCAAGATGCTCAGCTTCCCAAATGTTTGCTACCCACAATGTCCCGATCTTCCCGGATGTAACAAGACGTGCTCAATACAATCTAATGCAAAGACTTAAAAAATCAACCAACCCGATTATCCAAGCTATTCATCAGTCCTTCCGTATGTCTTCTAAGCTATGGAATTCATGGTATGAAAACGTCTGTCTGTAGTTCCACTTAACTTCGACATTACTGTACTATTTCTCATTAATTGTATTTCTATCCTTAGTATTAGAATTGTCATTGTATTCTATTGTCAGTTCGTATTAATATTTGTCATATGGACTGTGGTCTGCTAATAAACTTTTTAATTTTAATTTTAATTTTAATTTTCATATATATATATATATATATATATATATATATATATTATTTAATTATTGTAAAGGGACAGATCGGTTGTGAAAGGTTTGATAGGTAAAATTAGATTAGGAGAGAAATGTCCATAAAATTTGTAAATTTCATAAACTTTATCAAATTACGCCTAAACCTTAATATTTGAGTGAAGAAAATGAAATTTAGTTGTACAAATTATTTATAACTATTCTTTTTCGATTTTAGCAATCCAATATTAAATAGGGAAGTAATAGAACTTTTAAACTTTGCCCAGATTGGTAGTTATTTCAAGGTGAGATTTTTTATTTACAGTAGACTTAAAGAACAGCTTTCCTTCCTACACAGATCTTTATTTGTTTTTTTTATGCAGGAAGGAGGGGCCAAGGGCGAATGCCCGCAAAACGAATCCCGCTCATAGAGGAAGAAGAGAGACAAAATCAAGTTTCAAGGTTTTAGAGATGCGTGAACGCTGCGTTTGAAAGATTGAAGGTCATAGACGGAGGAAAAGATGGATTGAGGAAGATTGTTCCAGAGTTGACCGGTTGAGTAGAGGAAAGATTAAAAATATCGATTAACCTTTCCGTTAGAGAGATGGACAGAAAAGAAATGTCCGTTGCGTATAGGCCAAACCAGCCTACAAATTAAACAGGATTGATAAGCATAAATGTTGGAATGACTATTTGTGAAGAAATAGAGCGTAGAATTTCGGAGAGATTCACTATTAAAAAATTAAATCCCGTTCTGAACGGTGAGACCACTTGAAACACATCATTTACAATGAATAATTTGTCCAATTTCCATCCAACTAATTTCATTCCATTTCTAATTCCAATTGATCCACAGCCGCTCCTCCGCCAGTCATAAGAGCGCCTGTAATATAGTTTCCCAAATAACTATAATTTCACATAGTTTCTTTGATATCTGACTTCCACTTACTTTGTTTCAAACTGTCTTATTCTTGTAATCAATTTTAGATGTTTAATTCTGGTTTTAAAGCACTTTTACTGCTTGTTATAAACAATTAATTACACTGGCCAAGAAGTGTTTTTCATTAGATATAATTATGGGTGGGCTAGATAGCTGTTGGGACGCTGATTCCAAATCTGTTTTCGGTTTTCCTCTAGCACGTCTAGTTTTCGAGATGAGACCGATCATAATATATATAATAAATATAATATATATATAATATAATACTAGATATAATATATATAATATGCATATAACTATATATAGTATTATACATAGTTATATGCATATAACTATATATAATACTATATATACAATATATATTGTATATATAATACTATATATACAATATATATTATGCGTCCTTTATACATGTAGCGGAATATTTTGTCGTTGCAGCTTAGGTGTAGGTTTTTGCTTTACCGTTTCTGTACCCTCATGTATGGCATTTTGTCGTTTCAACTTATGCTTTCAGCAGGTTGTTTTGTGGTATTTTAGGTGAGACCAGTTGCTGGCTACAAATTTGCAAACGTTGCACATGTACACCCTTTTATTCTTTGGCATAACAGTCACATATCTAGTTGTGTGTTGTGTTGTTTTGTTTTGTGTCGCCCACTTACGCATTTTATTTTTTTAGGTAATTTACATCAACCCACTACACCCTCGAAAGTGTAAAAATCACCCCGACAATTTCTGTTACGTGTGCGGTTCGTTCGCGACTAAATCACAACAGCGTACAATCACGATGGATCTTCGGAAAACTTACTGGTTATACTTCAGCTGTCCACTAGGCGACCAAGATAAGGCGTGGGCTCACATGTTATCTGTACCGCTTGTTCGAATGGATTACGTGACTGGTTGAACCAAAGGAAAAAGTCGATGCCGTTCACTATACCCATGATATGGAGGGAGCCGAGAGACCATCATGGCGATTGTTACTTTTGCAATGTTAACATAACTGAATTCTCCGTGAAGAACAAACATAACATCGTTTATCTAAACGTAGACTCCGCGATCAGACCGATCCTTCACAATGACACGATGCCGATTCCGGTACCTCCACAGCATGGACTCGATTCTTTAGAGGACGAAAGGGAATCGGACGAAGGTGCGATTGGCGGAGATGCGGGACCTTCGGCCGATCTTGACAACACACCTGACGAAGAGCAATCGGAACCGGAGAGGCTTACCCAAAACGAGTTGAATGACCTCACTAGAGACCTAGCCCTCTCGAAAGAGAACTCAGAACTTCTCTTCTCGAGACTCAAGCAGAAACACTTACTTGAGAAGAACGTCCGAGTGTGTCACTATCGAAAACGAAACCATGATTTGACGACATTCTTTACAGTAGACGGTCCGCTCTGCTATTGCCATGATATCAGTGGACTTTTCGAGAACTTGCCACAGGTACAAACACCATTTGAGTGGCGCCTGTTCATTGATTCCTCACAGCGAAGCTTGAAAGCGGTTCTCCTTCATAATGAACTTAAAGCCGTCCATCCCGATCGCTCACTCTGTTCATCTAAAGGAGACGTACGACAACATGAATACTACTCGAAGCAATCCAACACAGTACTCATCAATGGAATATCTGTAGTGATCTCAAAGTCAATGGTATGTTAATGGGCATGCAAAGAGGGTTCATGAAATACTGTTGTTTCCTATACCTATGGGACAGCCGTGCTACCGCGAATCTTTACATCAGACGTGACTGGCATCAAAGAAGCACATACGAACCAGGAACGGGCAGTGTCCAGTGTGTTCCTTTAATTGATCCAAAGAAGATTTTCCTGCCACCTCTTCACATTAAGCAGGCTTAATGAAAAATTTTGTGAAAGCGATGGGTAAAGCGAATTCGAGAGGGTTTCGATACCTTGTTGAGAAATTTGCAAACATCAGTGCCGCGAAATTGAAGGAGGGAATCTTTGTAGGGTCCCAAATCAGGGAGGGTCTGCAGGATGAAGGCTTTGAAGAAAGCCTCAATGCCTTAGAACTAAAAGCATGGCAGGCTTTCAAATGGATTTGTTGAAACGTCTTGGGTAATCACAAGTCTCCCGCATACAAAGATAGAGTTTAGAAACTGCTCGATGCACGTCAAGAAATGGGCTGTCGCATGTCCTTGAAAATACATTTTTTACATTCGCATCTAGATTTCTTTCCCGAAAACCTTGGCGCGGCGAGTGACGAACAGGGGGAACGCTTCCATCAAGACATCCAGTCAATGGAAAATTGCTACCAAGGTTTCTGGAACGAAAGTATGCTGGCAGACTACTGCTGGATGTTGTACCGCGACGATCCGGACAAGGTTTGCGAAAAAAAATCGTACTCGCAACGTTTTTAGGTTGATGTACATTTAGTTTTATAAATAAAGTACTTTTACGATAAATTGTGCTGAAATTAACACCAGTAATATTTCGGTAATTAGATGTGCTAGAGGAAAACCGAAAACAGATTTGGAATCAGGCTCAATCAGCGTACATAACTGGCCTACAAAAGTGTGTATACATCTTTGATGAGAGAAAAAAGTTCGATTTTGTCGACGAGAGTTATCAATGTTTATTTTAATATTGCGTCTATCTGTCGATTTTTGCAACCGCTCGAAACGTCCGTTTTTTAAATAAATTATACCAATCAGGGATGTCGTTTAGGGCTTCATTTTTTTATTAGAATTCGGTCCTCTAAGAACACATTACCGGCTTTTTAAATTTATATGTTGGAAATGAGAGTCGTGAGTTAAGGTTCCGAGCCCGTGAGCCGACCACCTGGAAAGAGGGAGTGAATCCGGTGCTCTACGAACAACTTTTAAGAAAATACTTTGATTTTGCTAAATTTCCTTTGAAAACTTCCTTGTGCTACACTATATGTTCTCAAGTTCGGACTAAATGGGGGAAGACTCGTGCGAAGTTTGGAATTTTCCAAGTATCAGAACAGTAACTTTACCGCGTGGGAAGAGAGCCTTGGGATATTGTATTTATACTATTTTTATAGAAATTACAGTTCATATTATCAATATATAGTATTTATTACTATTTTATATTTTACGGTAGTACAGTACATATACAATAGTGATGTAGAGTACTGTATTGTAAATTTAATACATTAAAGTTCGGAGAATGTTCGAAACTTCACGCTTGGAAATTACGATTTTATTTTTATGCAGGAAGGAAGGTGGAGCCAACATTATTTGTTAGGCTGCAATTGAGGTAAAACTAAAAAGATTATATCATTTCATCATGAGGACGATTAGCCCGTCATGCATATCAGGGGTATGGCGTCTCTCAGTCGGTGGCATCATTGGTTAAATCGTAAGTACAAGTGCAGTATGTCTTAATCTACATTATAATAAGAGAGTTGTCCGTCTGTCTGTCTGTCCGTCTGTCCGTCACACTTTCAGAAATTGTGAGAAAAATTGTGAGAAAAAATTTCAGAAATTGTAAAAAAAATTCAGAAATTGTATTACGGGCGGCAATGTGAAGCTCAAAATTTTCACGGCTGGGTTCTTTTTTTGTAGTTTAGTCTGTCTAACCGTCAGCGAAGCGGCGGGAACTGTACTAGTACTTAGTTAAAATGAACATACCTTGTTGAGCCCGGGTAGCTTTGTCCCTATTGTGCAGTTGTTTCTATTTCACACTTTTCTTTCTCTTTTCTCCTCCTCTTCGTTTTTACTGTTTTTTATCATTATTGCATTGTTTACATTCGATGTGAACGTAATAACAAGGGAAATATAACTACCACATTCATTTCGCTCGCGCGCAGCATGCACGTATCCAGTAGTCCTTTACGTGCACGTGAAACCGTGCAACTGAACCTATATATATATATATATATATATATATATATATATATATATATAAACGGGTCACTCGCAAAGAGGCCCCAAAAGACTGGTGAGGGAAGCTATATTTTTGGGGCCTCATTGCGAGTGACCCGTTGCCCACGTCGGGCTAACATCATAAAAAAGAAAAACTATAGTGTTTGTCATTTGCCATTACTTATTCGGACTATAGTGGATTTAATTTTCCCAGAAGAGTTCCTTGTTCAGTGCACGGTCTGTGTGTATCATGAAAAACCTCAGGGGACTATTCTGAGTTCAATACCATGTGGGTGGGTGTATATATATATATATATATATATATATATGAGTGAATCAGGTGCTTCCACTCACGTTTATTTATAACACGTTTCTCACTCAAGCGCACAAATTTAAACCGATTCGACATATTAAAACCATGGAAGTCGATATAATATAAAATTAACTGGTATGTTTTAATTAAAGTGTCTCTGATATTGCAATAAATTTTCCCTATTGCCTTTCTATATATTCTGAAGTGAAGGGAGTTGTATAGGATGTACAAAAACAATTTCGATTTAATTCCGGAAGGAGATCTTCTCTAATTCCTTTCCCTGCCCACTTGACAGTTTAATTGGGAGAGAAGCACCTGATGAATCTCTCCCATAATTTATATGTTGTTCTACCCAAACCGAAAACGTGTTCAGCAAAGGAAGGAACCGAACGGAATAAGTCACGTGTGAACCACGACGGAGAGCAAAAACGTTTCGATCCAGAAAGCACAATGCGCTCATCATCGTATTTACCCGCTACTCATTAACAACAGATATTCAACACCGTAATCTCTCTCCTGTATTTACAACAACGGAAGCCTTGTTTATTATTTATTTTTTGACAGTCGTGAAGAGCTTCTACCCGACGCCTTTTGTATAGGTACAATTAAAGTTTCAGTAATCGTTTGTTCTAAATTACGTAACAGTGGAGGAAGCCTGTTTGATTATAATAAGAAAATAGGAAAGAGTCGATTGAATTTATAATTCCTATCAACATGTAAATGTGTCCACTGAAGTTAAACCAAGTTGGTTTGAAACGTCTGGTGATATGGAATGAAGATGTTGACTCCGGTTTTCACGCTGGTTTTTATCCTCAGAATCCGGTTTCCCAGGAACACACACACACACACACACACACACACACACACACATATATATATATATATATATATATATATACCGTATATGAATGAGGGATGCACCGAATATTTGGTTTCGGTATTCGGCCGAATAGTTTTTATGTTTTTAACCGAATACCGAATATTTGATAATTAGGGTAAATAATGCGATTTAGGAAGTGGAACTTAAAATGTAATTTTTTATTTCAAAGAATAATTAAAAACAAATCCAACTTGGTATAGTGATACTAATAAGTAATAAACCTTATAATAAAAAGTGAACAGGCAGTAATAATAATTATCTCAAAAAACAAAACCTAATAATTGAAATTTAAGGCAAGTAGATTATCGTACAGAAAAATTAGTCGTTCAGCAGCATCAGGAGCTAAACGACTACGTGTGTCAGCAATTATATTTTTCGCAGAACTGAACAACCGTTCACTTCGTACGCTTGTGTGGCGACGTGGCGTGGTAAGATATTTGCGAGCAAGTACTATAGTTTCGGAAATCTTTCCCATTATGGCGCCAGGTCTAATTCTTTTTGACAATTTTGCTGACTACGTTTGATAGTAGAGGTACATCTGATTGTGAAAACGTAACAACTTCATCGAAGCAGTTTCAGAAGTCAACCTTTGACTTCTTTTTCGAAAGTTCTTGATCTTTTCTTGAAACAAAAGCAGTTGCTTCATCGCCATGAGTTATATTATGTGTAAGACTAGCATTAGGTGATTCAGACATAGTGATTATCTGTTTTTTACAAATTCAGGCACTGTAACACAAGCAAATTTGAAACGAGGATCTAAAACCTGAGCAATCATGCAAATAATGTCTCTCTTCCACTGCTTGAAGCGATTCTGTAAATTTTCTCTTAAATCATTTTTCATAGTACGAATACCCGCATCATTATTTATGTTACGCAAAAATACCACGAGACCCGTTATACCGAGAGACACCACGGAAAGACAAAAAGAATCAGAGGAAAAGTTATTTGTTAATTTTTCACACGGGTTAAGAACAATGTTCCCTCTAAGGTGTGCGCGTGTGCGCGCCCACACGCGTTGTGAAACCCGCGCACACAGCAAAATAAAATGCGCACAGGCTCAAGCGTATCATGAGTCACGACAGTAAATGAAGTAATTTCTGGTTAAAAACTTTGATGATATGGTGACATTCGTCCTCCAAAATGAACAATTTTGTGACCTTGCTAAGTTGATGGATATTGGGGAACTTTCCTAGCATCTAGTGTGGACTGTGAGCGTGGCTTCAGTTTAATGAATTCTATAAAGAACAAATTAAGAAACCGCTCGAAAGAAAATCATTTGGACATGCTCATGCGAATTAAAAGTTACCTGAATGATGAAGGATGTATTAATCTTCATAGAGTTTATTTGGAATGGGCAAATGCTAAAGATCGTAGGGAGAAATCATAATCATACTTAAATGAAAGGCACTTTCATTTAATGTTATTTTGATTATATTTTATTTTATTGAATTTTATTATTTTTTATGTTATTCCTATTTTGTGAATGGATAAAATCATGTATTAATCTTGATAGTCTATTTTAAATTGCTAAATGCTAAAAATTGTTTTGAGAAATGATAACTAAAATAGTAATTTTCAATTAATGTTATTTTTATTTTATTTCTTTATTTTGTTGAATTTTATTTTACTATTTTTTATTTTATTCATATTTTTAGAATGGATAAAATGTTTTCTTTTTTAAGAATATATAATACTGTAAACAGTTTTTTTTAATAACCATTTAATAGTACCGTAATGATCAAGCTATCACCTTATGGAAATAATATTTATTAAGTATTTAATATTTATATATATTTCATTTTGAAGATAATAGCGCTCAGAAAAGTTTGCACAATTTTTCACCATGAATCTAAATGTATGCACAACGAAAATTTCTTGCGCACACGGACTAAAAAAAATTAGAGGGAACATTGGTTAAGAAGCTTTACAACACGCTGAATTAGAGTCCACTGTTAGTTATTGAGGGTTGGCATGTCATCGTCCGAGGCGTATGCAACAAGCGCAGGTTTTTGTTGAAGAAGTCGTTGTAGTATATACCGGGTGTACATACGACGGGGATAGGATTGTTAGTACCGTCGTCTATCAACATGATGGTGCTCCTTGTCACTATGCCAAAATTGTTCAGGATTATCTAAATGGACGTTTTCCAAATCGCTGGATCGGACGCAGAAGCAACAGACCTTGGCCAGCGAGATCACCAGATTTAACCCCTTTAGATTTCTTTGCATGGGGATTTATCAAATCGCACGTCTATCAGACGAAGATTACGAGTCTTGAAAACTTACGTACACGTATACGAACTGCTGCAGATAACATAACCCCGCAAATGTTTCAGAATGTGTTTAGAAATGCTGCGGAACGATTTGAGCTGTGCAGGGATACTGATGGGTGTCACGTCGAATCCTACTCTTAATTATTTAATAAATGTTACCACTTTATCATTTTATGATTGAATTCCATATAATTTCCAAGTGCTTCACAAAAATAGATCCTGACTTTATGTACACCCTGTATAATGTAGAGTTCCATCGAGTAATAACGTCTCTTTTACGTTTGTTTTCGGGTAAATTACCGGTATGTTGCTGCTGGATTTTCTTAAGTGTGTTACAGCCCAGAGATGAATGATTAAAATGCGAACAGATTCGGCGCACAATTGCGCATACATTTCAAACAGACTTCTGGCTAAGAAGGACTTCATTAACTGCAGGTGCTAAATTATGATTCGCACGAGCAACAGAAGTCATTTTGAGAACGCAAACAGCTTTAGTAATATTACGACCATTTTCATGCACAACTGCACGCACACGATCGCTTTCTATTGACCATTCTTGCAATATAGAAGTCAGTGCAGTTGCAATTTTTCATGAATACGAGAACCTGGTAGATTTTTGGTGGCTAAAACATGCTGCTTTTGCTCACATTTACTATTAATTCTGCGCTCTCAAAATGACAAAGGCTTCAAGTTTTTACGCTGACGTCTAATATGCAGAATTAAACTAATATTCGATATTCGGTGAATTTTAGTGTTCGTTAAATTACTTATATATATATATATATATATATATATATATATATAGATATATATGGTGTCCCAGAAGTCCGGTCTCATAGGAAAATTTATTTTAAATTAAATTTTAAAAAAGTAATACATTAGAACTAAAACAAATGTTCAAATTAATGTCTTGTTTTAGAACCTTTTTTTTTTGTTGCAGGTAGAATAACACGCAATGGCTAATATAGAAGTGAGTTACACTCGTGAGGAAAAGGTCTGCGGAGGACTTTTCCTCACGAGTAATCTTCCTCACAAGACATCAGTTTGAACATTTGTTTTAGTTCTAATGTATTACTTTTTTAAAATTTAATTTAAAATAAATTTTCCGATGAGCCCGAACTTATTGGACACCCTGTATATATATATATATATATATATATATATATATATATATATATATACTGGTAAGTAAAATCTTTAGCATTATTTAGAATTAAGTATATTGCCTCCTCAAATTTAATTATTTATTGACGAAGAAGAAGTCATCTTCCCAAAATTGCAATTTGTCAAAGTCAAGCTTTGCTTCGCCTTTTATCAAGTTTTCGCTGTTGCTAATGTATGATATATATATATATATATATATATATATATATACACTCGTGTGTGTGTGTGTGTGTGTGTGTGTATAAAACACTCGTCACAAAATGTTAAATAATGTTAAATTAAACTAAAATATTACAAGAAATGCTGCACCATAATAATCAGATAAGTAATTAAAATTTACAATATACAGTGTGTGTGTATATATACGTATATAAGTTATGATATACACAGACCGTGCATGGAACAAGGAACTCTTCTAGGAAAATTAAATCCCCTATAGTCCGAATAAGTAATGGTAAATGACAAAACACTATAGTTTTTCTTTTTTGTGTTTTGTCATTTACCATTACTTATTCGGATTATAGTGGATTTAATTTTCCCAGAAGAGTTCCTTGTTCCATGCACGGTCTGTATGTATCATAAAAGAACCTCAGGGGACCATTCTAAGTTCAATCCCATATATATATATATATATTATATATATATTAGAACTTCCTTAAATTGACCACTATAGGAACCTAACAAAAGTGATCACTTTAGAAAATATTTTACATTTTTAAGAAGAGAGCCTATGAGAAAGTGACCAGCATCTTTCAATCACGTGATTCAGCTCTAAAAAGGATTGTGCTATTGAATTTTTTGTACAGGAAAATACTCGTTTTAATTTTCTATTTTTTTAACTGGGAAATTTTTTTTCCAAAACTTAAGAATTAATGTGTAAGACCTTTATTTTTGACTAAAATCGTATGGTCACTTTAACAGATTAAATTCTGTAAAAAAGTTGTATTTATCTTGGTAAAACCGGTCACTCCCGACAATATGCAGGTGGTCATTATACTATGAAAAATTACATTGCAATTATAAGATTTTTGCCGGACAGTAGAAAAAAGCGGTCAATTTAGTCGGATGGTTACTATGCAAAGGTGGTCACATTGATAGACTCTACTATCTATATATAAGTTCTACCACTGTGACCATTTTGAATAGAACCACCCGACTGAACTGAATATGTAAATTTTTTTTTCTTCTTCCTTTCTTTTTCGGTTAACCCTCATTTTAAACCTAGAAGAAGTCGATATCACACTGTAGGGTGTGTCAATTTTAGTAAAGTCAACAATTCAAAAACTACTAATATTCAAATGATGTCATATTATCTAGCAAACTTAGAAACATTATTAGTGTTGTTTAAAAAAGCCATTTATCTACTTATATTTGACCATAAAGGTTTGAAATATAACCTAAATATGACTGTAGTATCGTATATCAATGTGCCATTGATATGTGTGGTCAACTTTGGTTATTTTTGGTGTGCAGTATGGTTTCTAAGTTTCACATAGTCACAAATGCTGGAGTTTTGATTGTGAATGCGTGTGTTTTTCCTCCTTTTTGACAATTTTGATTACTTTGTAATGTAAATATTGTGTAATTCAAATTATTCGAAATGTTATGTGTGACCTAAACTTTCTGTATATTTTGATATGATAGATATATGAAATTGTCATTACTTTCAATAATTAAGTCTTGTACCTATAACAACGCAACCTTTTATCTCAGCTTATAGGAAGATATTAAGAATTTCAATGAACTTAATTTTATATAATCATAATCAGTAGGTCTATCCAAATTTCAATGACATTTCCTTTGTTCACAGGTCCACAGGATGAGTCAGAAAGAAATCAGAACCAGAAGCAAATCAAGTTGTCACCTAAGTCATTTGGTGGGGACTGGGAGTGAACTTCCCCCTGCTAAGCTGCCCACAGCCAGAGATCTGCTGAGGTATGGTTTGTTGAGGAGAGAGATGAGTGAGGAAGACAGGAGGAATTACCCAGTTAATGACCTGATTAACAACGGCATTGTTCCAGGGCTATTGGCTCAGTGGAGAAAGGCCAACGCTCTATTCACAGGACCTGTAATCAACACTGAGGTCGGGATCAGGGCTAAAGTGAAGGCACTGTGGGATGAGGCAGTGAAGGTGTCCATTGGCAATGTGAAGCTAGAGGTCAAAGATAGGTTCATGATGAAACTGGACAAATTGGTGGACATCCTGACCTGTCACTGTGTGATCAGGAGCTGCAGTGAGCTTGGGTGCAACCTTGTCTGCAACAGTGAGGTTCACACTGACTGCAGCTGCAGTAGCGAGCAGAAGATACCAGTGCAGGAGCTTGCCTTCATTAAAGGTCAGAGAGAAAAGGTGGGAAGTGTGGGGGCACACCAGATGGGTCTAGCTCAGGGTTTCTCAACGGGGGCGAAAATGAAATTCTTGGGGGGCGAAAGTGGGCGAAAATTTGACTGAAGGGGAGCGAAAATTTATTTAGGCAACGATTAAAATTAAATTATTTTCGAATTGCTCATCAGTGGTTTTGAAACACTATTCGGAGTATGTATTGTGCCGTCGATGACGTTAAAGGGAATTGACCAATGAGAAGTGCAGTGGGGCGGGGTCGTCATTCAAAGCATTCTATAGCGGCTTAGTGACGGTTATGCATACGGTGCGTCAGTTCTTACCTAATTAGAAGCGTGGGCGGGTGTTATTTTTTGTGCTATTATCTATTATCATTGATTTTTCTTTTAGTGCTTTAGTGCTTCTTAATTTTCGCGTTTGTCCCTTGTTTCGAGTACGGAGACAATGACCTCGTTGTCACGTTTCTAGTCACTCAGTTTAATCACTCAATTAGTGCTTCTTAAGAATAAAATAGAGTTTCGAATGTTCGCTTTCTTATCTGATAAAAATTCATAAATAAGGAGTGCTAACACATGTATAAATGTGATTTTCCTTTGAAAACGTTGCAAGGTTTAAGGCGGAGGATGCCAGTTTGGCCTACTTCTCGGGAATGAGGCTACTTGAACTTAAAATTAGGCTTGCGCTACTAAAATGATAACGTGATTATTATTTTTAGTGCGCTTTTAGTGCTTTTTAGCTGCCAAACTAGTGCCTTTTAAATTTTTTAATTAAAAAAGTAGCCTGATGATTCACATGATTGTGATGAAATGACATCTTGTATAACTAGCATCATAGCAAAATTAAAAGTACAATTATTAGGCCTATTACACCTAGTTTTGCTAGTCTGAGTTGGAGATTGAGTCAGAAGGACAAAAAATTGAGTAGTTGAGGTTGGAGGTTTTGTGTACTAACTCCACAGCCTTGCTAATGACACATCTAAACCCTTTTCTTCAAATTTCAGATATTTTTTAAATACTTTATCGTTGTCAATTTTTTATTGTAATTACATAATGCACAACACCCCTTAGTAATGTCAAGTGGAGCAAAGAAAAAGTGTCGCCAATACCTTGGTGAATACCTATCTTACGGTTTTATTGAAAGCCCTCTCGATCCAAAAAAGCCTATGTGTCTTTTATGGAATAGTACTCTTTCGAATGAAGCTTTAAAACCTTCAAGACTTCTTGACCATTTCAAAAGGAAGCATCCAGATAAAGCTAATAAAACCGTTGACTATTTCAAAAAATTGAAAACCAATTTTGAGCAGCAACCTAACTTACTTACACATTTTGTAAAAAAAGATACCAAATTAGATGAAGCCAATGTTGCGTCATATGAGATTGCAAAAATTGTTGCAAAAAATGGCTGTCCTCATACAATTACTGAGAAAGTCATAAAGCCTATATTAGAAACTGTTATTTCAAATGTGATGCATGAAGATCCTTCAGGTATCTTAAAAAGTTTACCATTAAGCAACGATTCAATTCGAAGACGAATTGATGAAATGTCAGTGAATATTGAAGAACAACTAGTTGAAAGATTGAAAAAAACTAATTTCTCAATTCAGGTTGATGAGTCCACAGTTGTTGATAACAAGGCCCTTCTCATGGCGTATGTACGTTATTTTAATGATGATTGTAAATTGAAAGAAGATATATTATTTGTGAAATACCTAGAAACTGACACTACTGGGGAATCTATTTTTATTGCTTTAAGATCCTGGTTTGATGAAAATAAAGTTCCATTAGAAAATTTGATATCGATTGCAACTGATGGTGCTACCTCAATGGTCGGAAGGCATAAAGGCCTCGTAGCACATAAAGAAAAATATGTTCTGGAATCATTGCAATACATTGCATTGTTCACAGACATAATCTTGTAGCAAAAATATGAGTCCAATTCTACATTATTCACTTGGTATAGTTATTAAAACTATCAATAAAATAAAATCATAGCAAATATGATCGCCTATTCAGGAAGTTTTGTTCTGATCATGATGAACAGTATGTAAGACTTCTTTTACATACGGAAGTCAGATGGCTCTCCAAAGGAAATTGCTTAGCAAGATTTATAAACCTTTTTGATACCATAGTTAACTTTCTAGAAAGTGAAGGGGACGGAGATATTGCTAAAGAAATAAGAAAACATAAAAATAACATATATTATATGGCTTGGATATTTCGAAAGCTTAATGAGGTATCACTTCAACTTCAAGGAAAATTTATTACATTGATTGATTGTAAAACAGTATTGAAAGCATTTACTGAAAAATTGGAAATTTTTCAAGATAATTTACTTAAAAAAATGTTTCACAGCATGCCTGAGCTGGCAGAAATTTGTTCTTCACTTACCAAAATGGATCGTGAAACGTATTCTGGACACTTATGTTCGTTAAAAAGTGACATGAACAAAAGATTCTGATTTATTTTCCTTTGAAGTAAAACCATGGATGTTAGACCCATTTAATTGTGATGTTAGTTCAGCTGAAGAAGAAATTCAAGAAGAATTAATTGAATTACGATGCAATGATAACTCAAAATACATGTATGATAAAGTAGGAAAGACTGAATTCTAGTCATTAAAAGACTGTAAAACACTATATCCAAGGTTATGGACCGAAATGGCCAAAATAATTGTCTGTTTTCCAACATCATATATGGTTGAAACTGGGTTTAGTTCAGTAAATAAATTACTAACAAAGGAAAGAAACAGATTGGATGTATGCAGAAGAGGTGACATAAGAATTAAGCTGAGCGACATTGAACGGAACATTGCATATTTAATAGAAAAACACCAATCTCAAGGATCTCATTAAATAAAATAGTAAGTTTGAAAGTTTTTTTTATTTCACTTTTTTTTGTGTGTGTAGGGGGGCGATTTGAAAATAGAGTGGGCAAAAATTTTTTCAAGGGGGCGATGGTTAAAAAAAGGTTGAGAACCACTGGTCTAGCTGATCACCCTGAGACCAGGAGACAGGGAGCAGTGCTGCAGAGACAGGAGCAGAGAAGGAAGGCCGAGGAGAAGAGGAGGAGGAAGGCAGAGGAGTCAGCCAAGAAAGAAGAGGAGTTGAGGGAGGAGTCACTGCTGGAGATGGAGTTGGAGGAGACTGGAGATATACTGGAGGAGGGAGGGAGGAGAGATGAGGACGAAGACTTCATACCAGAGGCTGCGACAACTTCTTCCTTGCCTGTGGCTAAGAAGAAGAAATACAACACTGAAGATATCACCAACATAGCTCTGGCTAGCTTGAGACATCACACTGGGCTGAGAGAGACTGCAGAGATTGCCACTGCTGCCTGGATTGATGCTGCTCTTATCACAGAGTTTGACACAGCACTGGTGGACGATTGACCCACACAACAAGGTGAGGAGGGCTCAGGAGAGACTGACTAAGGAGCTGATAAGTTTGATGAAGAGATTAGGGAAAATGGCATCACCCGTATCTTCTTTGATGGGAAAAGAGATGACGCCAAAGTGATGATAGAAGCTGAGGGCAGTGACAGACAGTTTTCTGGCCTCATTAAGGAAGAACACTACACAGTGTGCAATGAACCAGGTGGGAAATATTTGTGGCATTTTGTACCAGAGGAAGCTGCAGAGGAGAGAAGTTATGCTGAGGTCATTGCTGATCATCTGGTGAACTGGTGGCTAAGAGAGAGAGAAGCAGAGACCCTTTTGGCCATAGGAGGTGACAGTACTAATGTGAATACTGGCTGGGAGGGAGGAGTAATGCATTATGTGGAGGCCAAGCTTAGCAGGAAGTTGGTGTGGATTGTCTGTGACTTGCACACTGGGGAGCTGAGTCTCAGACACCTGGTGACTGCACTGGATGGCAAAACATTGAGCAACAACAAGTGGTCTAGGCTAGGGAAGATGTTAGACACTGCCACTGAGCTGGAGATCAACCCAAACTTCACGAGGAGCACTGTTGTCCTCCTCTACCCCATCTCAGCCAAGAGGTAGTCAAGGACCTCAGCACAGACCAATCATATGGCTACAGAATCATCACTGCCATCCATCAAATCGGGAGAGGTACCTCAGAGTCTAGCTCTCCTGGAGATTGGGCCAGTCTGTCACAGTAGGTGGGTCACCACGGATCTAAGGTTCTGCAGATTGTGGATTTCCAAACATGGGCTGAAGGGTAGGAACCTGAAGAATCTGAGGATAATTGTGGAATTCATAGTGGGAGTCTACATGCCAAACTGGTTCAACATCAAGTTAAATCACAGCTGGATGGAGGGTCCCAGGCATGTACTGTACCAGCTGGAGATGCTCAGAAGTCAGAAGGAGGTGATAGGAGTAGTGATGCCTACAGTGAAGAGATCAGCCTGGTATGCACACTCTGAGGCTGTGCTCCAGGCCATGCTGTGCAGTGAGGTGGAGGAGGAGAGGAGGGAGGCAGTGAAGAGGATACTGGAAATCAGAGGTGAAGGAGATGAGGACACACAGGTAGGAGACTGCAGTGTCAGACCCAGGAAGACTCCTGACATCAATCCAGATGCCACCAAACTCTCGGAGCTTATTGACTGGAACTCTGGCGTGACTGAGCCTCCTCTGACCTGCTCCCTCACCACTGCTGCAATCAAGGAGTTTCTGGATAGACCAATGGAAGTTCCTGCATAGCTCTCGCACACACAGTCAGTAGAGAGGTATGTAAGGATGACAACTGAAGCAGCACATGTTTGCTCACAAGAGAGGAGGGAGGCGTACATCAGTGGCCAGGTGGCCAGTAGGGAGCTCATGTCCAGGAACAAGAGCAAGGCAGACATGGTATCCTTGGCAAAGTTCAAAAAACCTATCTATATTTCTAAGTTTTAATATTGAAATACAATCAAAATGTCTTTAATTGTATGTATGTAAAATGTAGTTATATATGGCATCCTTGGCAAAGTTCAAGAAACCTATCTATATTTCTAAGTTTTAATATAGAAATACAATCAAAATATCTTTAATTGTATGTAATGTATGTAAAATGTAGTTATATACAATAACAAAAATACTTGCAATAATTGCTGATTTTTCGTAAACTTCAACTTCAAATATAAGTAGCTAGGATTGGTCAAATCTGGATTTTAAAGCCATATTTCGATTTAGCACATAAAAATGCACCATTTGGTCACTTGTAGTCTTTGAAACTCTAAAGATTTCACTTTGCTCCCTAAAATTGACACCCCCTCACAGCGAAGCCAAATTTGAAGTGAGACAAGAGCCGCCACATACGAAGAGATTCAAATATAGGAACACCGGTAAAAGAACTCTCCGCAAGAATAGACCGAAGACACTCCGAAACCGGATTAGAATGCAACCCCGGGAAGCAATGCAAACGAAAGATCGAGTAAAGAAGGCAGAAAACAAATACATGTTCAACTATTAATGGGGCATGACAACGGGGGCAGGGCATAGGAGGATCGCCAGACATAAGGTGGCCACGGGCCAGATGAGTATGACCGATTCTCAAAGAGCAAAAATAACTTCCTTATGCCGAAACTTATGATAAAGAGATGACCAAAGACAAATAGCAGGCTTGAGACGGTGGAATTTGTTCACACCGTCGGCATTCCAGTCGCGCTGCCAAAGCGACCTGCAATGGCGGCGGAGGGAAAGAATAAAGTTCGATAAAGGGAGGGACTTAGGAGTAATGGGAAGAGAGCAAGCTTATCTAGCCAAAAGGTCCACCTCCTCATTACCGGTAATACCTACACGAGAAGGACTCCAACAAAAGTAAACCCGCCACGCGGAATACGCAGTAAGAAAATGAACCAGTCGCTGTACTCTTCTGACTAAGGGGTGTTTGGGGTTATAAGTTTCTAAAGATGTAAGAACGCTAGGGGAAACACTTACAAAAAGAGTCCGGAGGAAGAGCACCAATGTAAGTTAAGACATCCAGGATGGCAAAAGTTCCGCCGAGAAGATGGAAGTATCGAGCTGGAGACGAATACGCCAGACAGTCGTAGAGGAGCGATGGTAAACCGCTGAGGCGGCCACACCCGATGAAGAGCGAGAGCCGTCAGTGTAGATATGAATAAAGGAAGAGTGGTGAACAAGGTGTTCTTGAAACAAGCGCAAGAAGACAGTAGTAGGGGTGAACTTTTTACCGAAAGGACACAAGGAGGAAGGAGGAAGGACCTCAAACGAAACTGGAAGAACCAGAGGAGGAGCAAGAGCATGTTGAGAAAAAAAAAGCTTGAGCATTTGAAGCAAGGTGCCAATAACAGAGGCCTGCGAATGAGAACTTTGTAAGAGTTGTTTTCTTACTAATAACTGATTTTATATAATTCAGCTACGCTGATTTCGAATAAGGTATCCATTTTTTCCTATAACGTAAGGATTTTCTGCAAACTGGAAGGGAAAAAACAACAACATAAATATTATTTATTTCAATTTACGTTAGATACCTATTTCGCTTTGTTATACTAATTACAAATGCAAACAATTTTAAAAAGAATGAAGATTATTAACGTCAATTACATATTCATCTTTATTTGTTCCGAGTTTTCTTGCGAGATCTATGCCTTTTAGTCTCGAATGTACACGCTGTTCCTTTCCTTTTATGTAATAATTCTGGAGTATCCCGTTTCAACATCCAGCAGTAATCAGCCATCATGCTGATGTTCCACCTTCTCTGATATCTCTTCTCCATTTCTTTGATGTCTTGGTGAAACCGTTCTCCTTGTTCTTCGCTGAGTGCTCCGAGATTCTCAGGGAAGTAATCCAAGTATGAATGTAATTTCAAACTCATTACAACCCAACTCTTTGAACTTATTTAGCATGTTGTTCACGATGTTTTGGTAATTTGGGTCCTTGTTGTTCCCCAAAAGTTTGCTGATAATGTTATCAGCAAACTTAAAAGCAATCTACGCTTCTTTTTCAAGATTGTTGATTGTTCTTTCACTGTTCATCCAAAGTCAGTTTTCTAATCTGGGGACCAACGAAAATTCCTTCTTTCAATTTTGCTTTCGAAAGAGTTGGGAATTTATCACACAGATACTTAAAACAATCTCCATCTTCGTATAAGGCCTTAACAAATTGCTTATCAAGCCCAATTTTATGTGAAGCGGAGGTAAAAAGACTTTCTTCGTGTCAACCAAACTTTCACGTTAAATGTTTTCAGAACCAGGTGTCAGGTTGACTCTGCCTGGCCATTCCTTTTTTATCCGGTGCTGAGTTCTTGCTCGGCTATCCCATTCACACAAAAAACATACAAACTTCGTATAACCTGGTTGTTGACCTAACAACATATAAATCACTTTTAAGTCTCCACAAAGTAACCAACCGTGTTCTTTGCATTTAACCTTAGCTAGAAGGAGCTCAAGATTTTCGTAGTTTCCTTCAAGTGAACCGAATGAGCCACAGGAATGGATGCATACAAGTTACCGTTGTGAAGGAGGACGCCTTTTAGACTTTTTTTGGAGGAATCAATGAAGTCTCCACTCACTTGGGTCATAGACTGCAGCGCCTAGCTTAAGTATTAGTTCCGAAACATTGTTGCAATATACCAGTGAATTTTCTTGAGAAAAATATTGGATGAATTCTTTTTTTCGATTTCTGCACCAGTAAAATGACGTTCCGGGAGAAAGCAAGTTCTTTGTACAAAGTCTGGATCCCAAAATCTCTGAAGAATCTTTCGGGCATCGAGCCAGATGAAGTTATATCAAGAGTATTTGGTTTAGTAGGTACAGGTATACCGGGTCCATGAGCAACAGGTCTTATAGCAGACTGAAAATTTGGATAAGATATTTCCTTTTTATTTTTAGTATTATAGCCTTGCACGTTACATGAACAAAAATAGCTGTCATTGCTGTGATTTCTAGGCTCACCCCAGCCCATTGGAATCCCAAAAGGTAAAGAATCCTTTTTACCTTTACTCCACAGTCTAAGTTGTTCAACACAAACACTGCAAACTTTGTGTGACGCCCATGATTTGTCTTGATCTCCAAGTTTCATTCCGAAATACGCTTTCTTGACGAAGTCTGTAATATCTCGCCTTTGTTTCTTCGCAGTAAATTTTCCACAAATATAACAGAAAATGTTTGGACTATTTACACACACTCTGGTTGCCATAGCAACAAATGAACAAATTTCAAAAGAGAAATATAGTCACCGCGGCGCTCCTTTGAATAATAAAGAACTATAACTTTGCAAGCACTAGCTAGGCTGACTCATCTCGTAGCTTGTCAATCATTTATATACTAGCGGTGCGTTTCTCGAATGTTCTAGAAGACTCTATGACGTCGCTTCTGATCTGAAAGCATTTATAGGCAGTAGTTTTTAATCAAAATTTAATTGAGTCAGTTTTAATGAAAATTACTTGCATATGTAATATGAAATATAACATTTTGTGAAAATCTGTACGTGATGACGAAAAATGAATATTATTTTCAGAATAAGCGTGCAAAAATTACTATATAAGTGAAAAAATATTTCAGACAACAAAACCATCGCAGGCTCGTGTAACCAACCGAAGAAAGAGTTCCATCAAGTGGAGTGCAGAGGAAAAAAGAAGGAATCCTGTGAGATCAGATATAGTATTTTATCTGGTGATATGCAAGACGGTATTGAAGGGGAGGGAAATAGCACTCTACCTGAAGGATAGCCACTGGCGAAGAACGAGAGGCGACGGTAGCCAGGCGAAAACCCCTATGAAGAAGGGGATCCAGGATTCGTAAGCGAAAAGCAGAAACGGAGCTATAGACCTCACAACCATATTCAGGATTTGACTGGAGGAGAGCGCTGTACAGACGAAGGAGTGTACGCCTATCGGTACCCCGAGACATGTGGGAAAGATGGTCCAAAAGTGCAAGAGTCCGCCGAGCAGGAAGTCTTAAGTTTCTCACACGGTGAGCGATGGCGGGGGCAGAGCGAAGGAAAAACCACTTCACACACCCATTGGGCCAACGGAAAGGTCAAAGCAAAGTCCAAAATCAAGCGCCTAAAAGAAACAAGAGAGAGAAAATAAAAAGGAAAAAGAGGGAAACAAAAACAAGAAGAAACCAGTGAGGTCCCCAAACGGGTCCATTGGTCCACGAAGGCAAAGAAAGTCCTTATATCAGAGAAAGATGTATTCCCATATTGGCCACAGAAGGACTTGGCCTATAGCTTCAAACAAAGCTAAGGGATATATATATATATATATATATATATAATATATTATATATTATATATATATATATATATATATATATATATATATATATTATATATCTTTTTTTCAATTTATTTTACCTGCTGTTGAATATGCGGCAATGGTTGCGATTGAAATAATGGGATCGTCTTCCTTTATTGAAATACCTCTCTTCTCTATTCGTTGCATTTTTCATGAATCAATTGTGGGATCAATTCGGGAGATTTAAACTGATATTTCTTTGAAATGAATTGGAGGGAATTTATGGCCAGAAAAAACTGCCATCTCACCCCAATGTTTATCGCTCTAAATATCAAACGTTTAAAAATTGTTTTTCGTTGAACTCATATGTGGTTTAAAGGCCTTGTCATATATATATATATATATATATATGTGTATGTGTGTGTGTGTGTGTGTGTAAGTTGTGGTGTAGCGAGTGTCCACGACGACGATATTTGCATCCAAAAATTGAAATTTGACAATCGGGAAATGATTTAATTTAGTCTTTGTTTATATTTTCTTCTGAGCGAATATTCTCTTCTTAAGGATTACAGGACATCACTTTTAATAGATAATATTAATAAATAACAAAGATAAAATTGACATTCGCCCCCCCCCCCCCCCCCCCCAACTTTTTTTTATATGCCCCAAAGAGGACTTTTTTACGTGTGCCAATTCCGAGGATAAATATTCACTACCAATGGGTGTCAGAAAGAGGTCATACGCACAATATCTGTCACCAGATTTCGTAAAAATTTTCGTGCAATTTCATAAATAATGATACTTAACTAAATCTAAATAAATAAATGTGAAATTTCAAGCCTACATTATTCTGAGGTGTATCCTGTAATATCCTCAAATTTACCAATAACATGAACCGCGATATTCGAGGATTTCGCGAGCAAACTCTAATTTTACAAACACCGATTATCTCTCTCTCTCTCTCTCTCTCTCTCTCTCTCTCTCTCTCTCTCTCTCTCTCTCTACCCGGTATAAAGGTTATGCATATTTCTTCTGAGTGTTTGTTCTTTTGAGTGTTACAGCCCTCCGGTCCCGAGTCGTGGGATTCTAGAGAAATTGGCTGCCAGTTCCTTTAGGTTCTCCCTCTCTTTTGGGAGGGCGGGTGAAGTCTGTTGTACAATCCTGTCCCGTTCGTTACTAGGACCCTATCCCATCCCTACTCTGTCCTTTTAGCTTAGGTTAAGGATGCTCTCCTCTGACTGACTGCAAAAAAAAACTTTTCTTTTACGTAGTATTGTCTTTTTCTCTACTTTTACTATAAGGACCCTACTGTTACCTCATGCGTGGGAAGAGAGGCTTTGGAACCTCTTTAAATAACACCATTTAACGCTCGTAGGTCGTGAGAGACTGGGATGGAGGGGTCCCAGGCGTAGGGGCGCGATGAATGGAGTGTGACTAGTGCCCCGTTAAGCCCATTCCTAACGCGAAATGGCCTGACCAGCCGCCTGCGACCGTTCTTTAGTGGCCAATTGATGGTGCTTGACTGTACTGCTCTTAGGTGAGAGAGCTATACTGCCCAGCTGGCTGCCTGGCCAGCGGAAAGTCTTAGGCGTAGCTGCTGGGTCTGGTGGGATATCCCTTGAACACTGGATTCTAAGAGTCTGGCCGCTTGTGAGTGACTAGCAAGACTTAGTAAGGAGCTGCATCTCGCTGTCGCTCCTGGCTGGAAATCTGTGACGCCTGCGTCGCGAGTGTTTGTCAGTTGGTAGCTGCGATACGTTTGGGACTATCCGGCCCTGGGGAGACCTTTGGTCGGTGCGGCAGTAGCGAGAGGTGTAGTCAACGTCACTTTCACCCCACCCCCTCCTTTTTTATGTACTGGTCAGAACATTTTCGATAGTTTTCATTGCTAGAACGCTTTATCTTATTCAGTGTATTCGGAGTTAGAAAAAATAAGTTACAATGACTGGACCGCAGAAACTGAAGGCTGCGTGCGCGAGGTGTGAAGTAAACCAGTGGGCGACGAACTTCAAAGAAGCTTGCTTCGAGAAGATCAACCACTCCAGCATGTGCCGCTTTTACGAACTCATGTAGTTGTACGAGAAGCTAGAGGAGAGGGTCGGGCAGCTGGAGGCGCGGCGGTCGCTGACGCGGCTGCGCCCTCCACTCTGGAGCTTCTTGATAGGATAGCCGCCCTGGAAAGGCGGTCCAGCGGCGGACTGGACAGAGCTCGAGATTGCGGAGAAAGAGTACAGGTGCAACCGTGATCCGGGATGCAAAATCAGTGTCAAGAATCGCCAGCGACTCACGTGGAATGCTCGGAACCGCGACGCAAGATGGAGGGAAGGGAGGGCGCAAAGAAGGGGCCGATAGAGAAGGGTGGGAAGGGGCCGATAAAGAAAAAGGGTGGGAAGGGGCCTACTGATGGCCCAAAGAAACCGAAGGATGTAGCTGCCGGTCGGGGTGGGTCGGGTGCTGTAAGTGCGGCTGAGTCTACGGGTGGCGACGGGTATCGAAAGGTATCGGGCAAGAAGGCTGCGAAACCGAAGCCTGAGACCCCGGTTGCCACTGTCAGGACCTCCAACCGCTTTAGTCTCCTGTGCGTGAAGGAGGAAGACACTCTTTTGATTGGGAACTCACATATCAGGAGCCAGAAGAAGTACTTTGCTTCTGCAAACCGGGAGAGGAGGAAGGTAAGGTGCTTACCTGGGCGGGGAGCGGCGCATTTAAGGAAGGAGTTAGAGAAGCGTGGACTGCGATCATTGTCCACGCTGGTGGCAACGACCTGTTCCTCAAAGGCGGTAGGGTAGGTTCTACCGAAGGGATCATCACCAAGAACATGTCTCTTGCAGATGATCTAAAACTTAAGACAGACAGGGGAATGTTGATGGGTATTTTATCGCGGATGAATGCCAGTAACCACGGCTCAGTAAGGTTATTGGCATCAACGAAAGGGTGCAAGACTTGTACGTCCCACTGGGCGTGAAATTTGTTGACTCCTTCGACGCGTTTTCGGGTAGGTGGGACCTTTATCAGAGGGATGGTGTCCACCTCAATGTCAAGGATAAAGGTGTGCTAGGCGCGCTGCTCGACCGGCACCTATACTGTATGGTGAGGTCAAGCCCGGGGATTAATGACAGGCCCCCACCGGGGAGAGATGATCTTGAGCCGCTGGCGGACGTACCTTCAACTGAATGGTGGGTCCATGTACAGGTGGGTACCCCCCCTTCCTCGTTGGAGGGGGCTTATGCTCCTGCGGAAGCTGCCCCCTCGTTGTTGAGGTGCTCTTCAACTCCCGACAGCCCTGGCTGTTCGGGAAACGGGTCGTGCTAGGGGGCGATCAGAATAGGGAATGCTCCCTCCGTGCAGTGATTTTTAACGCTAGGTCGATTAGGAATAAGTTTTGCGAGCTACGGGCGCTCTTAGCATCAGAATACCAGGATATTGTTGCTACAACCGAGTCCTGGATTTATACTGATCGTAGAGACTACGTTGGGGAGTTGGAGATTCCCGGCTATAGAATGTTTCACCAGGACCGCACCCGTGGAGAGGGGGGGGAGGGGTACTAATATACGTCAGGGACACGTTGAGTCCGGTTGACTGCCAGTTCCGATCGGGACGGGAGCTGCTTGGCATCGATCTGAACGTGGGAGGGACGAACTATAGGTTAATCTTGGTGTACAGACCTCCGCATCTCCTCCTCAAGGAGGATACAGCCCTGTACACCGAACTCCGTAGCCTGCTAGAGGACAGGATGTGTGTAGTTTTAGGAGACTTCAACTGTCGCGGCATAAACTGGGAAGAGAGGACTGCTGATGCTGAAGGGAGGAGGCTAGTTGACTTTGCTGATGAGAACTTCCTGACTCAGTGGGTCAATGGGCCTACACGAGGCAAAGCGTTCTAGACTTAGTATTCACGACCGAAGACAACCTCGTCACTGGCCTCACCGTTGACGAATCGTTGGGCGGGAGTGATCATGGTCTGATTAGGTTCTGTGTCTGCGTTCCTCGGGTGAAGCGTAGTAACTCGAGAGGCAGTAAGCTCGATCTACGGCGGGCGGACTTTGTCGGCCTCCGGGATAGCGTAGGTGAGCTGGGGTTAGAGGTCGGTGGCGATGTTGAGGGAGTGTGGAGTGCATTCCGGGACCAGTTTATGGTGGCAGCCTAAGTGGTTCAGTCGGGACATCGCTTCGACTATCCCAAAGAGGAAAGCTACGTATAGGAAGGCGAAGGCCAATCGTTCCCATGAGAACACTGAAGCATATGTCCGCCTGTGCAGGGAAGTCAAAGCGAAGGTTAGGCTTGCGAAACGTAACGAAGAACTCCGGGTGGCAAGCCTCTGCAAGGGTAACCCTAAGGAGTTCTTCAGTAATGTTAAGAGTAGAAAGCCCATTAGAAGCATGATAGGCCCGTTAAAGGAACCCAGCGGCGCGCTGCGGACCTCCGACGCGGACATCGCTAATGTGCTGAATGAGTACTTTGTGGGAGTGTTCACCAGGGAGGACACCCGCGTCATCCCCGAGCCAGGCTTCAGGCACGAAGGTGCTGGCCTGGATAGTGTTCGGTGTACCGCGACAGTCGTTGCCGATAGAATAGACAAACTGAGCGCGTTTAAGGCTCCTGGGCCAGACCAGTTCCTCCCCAGAGTGTTGCGGGAGGTGCGCGACCAGGTGGCTCCCGACCTGGCTACAGTCTTCAACAAATCGTTGGAGACAGGCCAGGTGCCTGGTGACTGGAGGGAAACCAACGTGACCCCTATCTTTAAGAAAGGGGATCACGAAAGTCCAGGGAACTATCGTCCTATTAGTCTCACTTCGGTTGTAGGTAAATTATTAGAGGGGACAATAGCGGATAGGATAGTTGACCATTTGGATTCCTACAAGCTGCTTGGGGACTCCCA
This sequence comes from Bathynomus jamesi, assembly GCA_023014485.1. Lineage (NCBI taxonomy): Eukaryota > Metazoa > Arthropoda > Malacostraca > Isopoda > Cirolanidae > Bathynomus > Bathynomus jamesi. The sequence continues at coordinate 644,073 of JAJOZX010000839.1, forward strand.
ACATGGGTTTAGGCGGCATAGGTCGTGTCTCACCAACTTGCTCGAGTTTTTCCACGTCATGTGGAGTGAGTACGATAAGAGTAGGGCGATTAATATACTTTATCTCCACTTTCAGAAAGCCTTTGATGAGGTACCTCACCGCCGGCTAATGGCTGGGTATCGGTGGGGAAGTAGGTAGCTAGCTAGATTGGAAACTTGCTGAAGAATAGGCGGCAGAGGGTTGTAATTAAAGGGGCTAGCTCGGGTTGGGCCTCGGTCACTAGCGGGATTCCTCAGGGTTCCGTTTTGGGGCCACTGTTGTTTATCATTTACATAAATGATATCGACGCTGGTATCGTCAGTAGGATCGCCAAATTCGCTGATGACACCAAGCTTGGCGCCAATGTTGGGACGCCCGAAGCGATCGAGCAACTGCGTGCGGACCTAAGTAGGATAGGAGAGTGGTCCGAAAAATGGCAAATGCCGTTTAACTTGGATAAATGCAAGGTCATGCACATTGGCTATGACAATCCCAAGTCGGACTGCTCCATGTTGGGGAGTAATATCGAGGCAACTGATTTGGAAAAGGACTTGGGTGTGCTAATTAGCAGCTACCTTAAGTTTATCAAACAGTGCGTAGAGGTGGAAAAGAAAGCCCAGAAGTTGTTGGGTTATATGAGGAGGCAATTTCGATTTCGGAACAAGGAGATTGTGCCCTCTCTGTACAATTCCCTGGTTCGGCCGCACCTGGAGTATGCAGTGCAGTTCTAGTCGCCCACCCTCAGGAAAAATATTGAGAGGCTGGAGCGAGTCCAGGCGAGGGCCACAAAGTTAATCCCTTCCGTTAGAAATATGGGCTACAATCGACGCTTACGCGCCCTGAATTTGTTTTCGCTGGAAACTCGGAGGCTACGCGGTCAACTCATCGAGGTTTTCAAGCTCTTACACGGGTTCAACGATGTCGATTTTAGAAGCATGTTTAGTTTAAATGATAACTCAACTCGCAACAATGGTTGGAAGTTGGATTTGAAACGGTTTAGCACTAGTGTGTGTGGGAATTACTTTACCCATAAGATCTGTGACACGTGGAACAGGCTACCTTCAGAAGTTGTGAACAGTTCCTCTGTGGATCAGTTCAAGAAAAGGTTAGACCGAATTTTGCACACTATTTGAGGGTGTAGGAATTTTTCCTGGCACCCGTTGCCATTGGTACCTCCTCGGTATGGGCCGCAAGGCCTTTTGAGGTACTGTACTTCTCTCTCCCTCTCTCTCTCTCTCTCTCTCTCTCTCTCTCTCTCTCTCTGGTAACTTCTCGGTATGGGCCGCAAGGCCTTTTGAGGTACTTCTTTTCCTTGTAACTCTCTCTCTCTCCTCTCTCTCTCTCTCTTAGCAATATTTATTACTTAGAAATGTAAATATAAATCACAGATAGATTTTTCTGTCATCAGGAGTAATATTGCAATGATTATGTCCGATATTATATGGTTTCACCCAATTACGCCTAATCATCTCAAGGTAATCACTGATTGTTTATTAACACAGGAATCCAACAAAGGAACTCCAATATTAGTGAATTTCTCTTTGCAAGGTTAATTATTTCATGATATATATATATATATATATATATATATATATATATATATGGAATGAATTTCACAATTAAATACGTTAAATAAATAAATTATGTACACTCACAAGGAAAGGGAAAATTGATTCGAGAGTTTTTCGTGTATTCAACAGTTCACCTCATCAGAGAATGAAGGGGAAAAGCAAGAAGCCAAAAATATATGTCTATGTGCAGTAGTGATGTCTGTCACATCCGCATCTGCATAAAATTCAATATCCTCATCTGCATCCGCATCCGCACCTGCGGGATGCGGATGCTGCGGATGTGTACTATTTACTAAATTGCTATTTTTGAAGAACAATTTGCCCCTCATTCAGTTCAAATACTGAAACTTCTGCAGCCTTCATTTGATCTTTAATGTAACCGGCAATGTCTGTTGTGTATTTGTATAATTAATTGTTCATGCTACAATACATAACAATGTCATAAGCACATTACTTTCTAAAGGGTGGTGGTTGGAGAAAGTGGCTTGTGGGATACAAGACGAGTTGGGTCCCCGTCCCGTATCCTGGTAACACACAGTTGTGTGGCGAAAACTCGCCCAAACAAAGAGTGTATGTAAAAAATTATAATTACAAAATAATATTATCTAATATCTAATATCATCGAATATCTAATATTTATAAATACCAAAAATCGAAAGTCAATTAATAAATTAAGTATGAATTTAAACTATCATATTATGAAGCTGACAAATTTATGCATGAACATCCGCATCCGCACGGATGTCAAAGTTTGGCATCCACATCTGCATCCGCGGATGTCTGAAATCTGACTTCCGATACATCACTATTGTGCAGCATAAACAAAATAGTAAAAAAAGATTAGCAAACGGTTAACAAGTATTCGTTTTATAGACGAAACTAAATTACTGAGCCTACCTGGGTAGGCTCAGTAATTTAGTTTCGCCTATAAAATTTACTGTCGAAAAGAAAAATGATTGATGCTTATTATTTCTCGATCTAAAAATTCGGAAATGCATAAGTCAATTCAAATTTGAAGTTTTTCGCAAGCCTACTAATAATAATTCTTAAGTTCATTTTTATTCTGACCATCATGCCCTGCCAAAAGAAGTGACGAACCTCCAGCACACCGACCTGAATAACTTCAAGAACCTGCTGGACAGATTCCTGCGCAAAGTCCCTGACCAACCATGCGTGGCTGCCTACGAGGGCAGGAGGAGATCGGAAAGCAATTCCCTCCCTCACCAAATCCTGCAAATGAGGAGGGATGTTGCAGAGGGGTCGACCACGGGTCGATCCTGAACCATCGTTCAAACCCTCATAAAAAAATCATCCCTCAATAAAATATTTTATTTTTCTTCCGTTTCTCCGAGCATCAAGAGTTGTTAGTCCTAAATTTTTTAATTCTGAGTTATGCAGTATCATGAAAATTGGTATTAAATTATGTTATCCTATTCCATTTCTACGTAACTATCTCAGGAAAGCTAAGAAAACGTATTATAATAATGTAATTGTAAATGAATTTGATCAAAAAAATATCCTTAGCTACCTTACCATGTAAATTTTAAACATCTTCCGACATTACTTAAAACAATTGCATTAACGTAGTCTTTAAGTATAATAATATGGTTAAATCTCGCCTAATAAAGAATAGCCCAGATAATGTTCTTGGCTGTCTGCATTCGACCGGATGTACACAATGTAACTCAGTATATATATAGGTTAAACAGGAAAAACTTTAGATATCAGAATGAAACAGCACAAATATGCGTGTAGGACAACAAATAATTATAATGCATTGTTTAAACATATGTATAGATAAATAATTTCACTTGAATTCCCACTCTGTATTTTAAAATTTTCACTTTAGCTTTAAATTTTTTTCCTACCTCTCAACCCCTTTTCTCTGCTTTGCTTTAAAACTTTTACTCGTCTTTAAATTTTCTTACTTCTTTTAACCTTCCTTCTTAAACAGACAGCCTCGAACTCACCAGCCAGTCTGTTGCTGTTTGGAGTCCTTTGTATTCCTTCGAATAGTATTAACTGGGAGAGTTCGAACGTTCTCGTTAAAAATAAAGACACAATTGAAAGGATTATTCTAGAGTGTGAATTAATCTATTTTAAAAAAATTTCAATAACAGTTCGGGAACGTATAATATTGACAATATGTTATTAAAATACCTTTTGCCATTTATCAGTAATAATTGTTAATCTTTTGCTAATCTCTTTTTACTATTTTGTTTATGCTGTAGAGAGACATATATTGTTCGCTTCGTGACAATTATTCACTTCACTTCAATTCAAGTGAATTGAATAATTGTTGATTAAAGTCGCCTCAGCAGATGCTTTGAACCAACCTAGTGTGCATTCGGTGGACATCTTTTTACGTCGATTATGAAAGCAAATTCAGTCAGCATTTTCCAAATGAAGTAATTCAGAACAAACAATGATATATATATATATATATATATATATATATATATATATATATATATATATATATATATATATATATGTGTGTGTGTGTGTGTGTGTATATATATATATACATATACACACTCGGTGGTGTAGTTGTTAGCGTCGCTAACTACAAATCCATCGGCCCCGGGATCGAGACCCGGTGACGGCAGGTGGGCGCAGCAAAACCCAGCTGTTCATCCTTTCACAAAATAAAAAAAATGGTTGGTAGATAAATGGGAACCCTGGGTAACGAAGTGGTTAAGACGCTGGGCTGCTGGTGGGGCGTGGTTCGGATTTCACATTAAACTGTAGGTCTAGGGTGGAGTGACAAGCTTGACCTTCGTCAGAATGAACAATTCTGGCGGAAGCAAAACCAAGGTTAACCAAGGTTTTATATATATATATATATATATATATATACTAGGGGCACTCAATATATTTTGCCCCACCCTTTTTCTTAGCTAAATAATAGGCCATGGGGCTGAAATGTCTTTTGGGCCGAAAGCTTGAATTTTCTGCGCTTCACATAATCGGATTTTTCCAGTTTGAACCTCCCTCCTTGTATAAAACCGCTTTTAAACGTCTTCTATAAAACCGATGATTAACGCAGTTTCGAAAATGGCGTCTGACAGTGATGTGCGTCGTAAACAGAGAGCTGTTATCGAGTTCTTAACTGCAGAGAAGGAAACAGTTGGAAATATTCACAAACGTCTACAAAACGTTTACGGAGATGCTGTTGTTGATCGAAGCACAATTGGACGATAGTCTAAACGTGAGATCATCGGCCTCGATGATGAGCCATGCAGCGGTCGCCCGGCATCGGCTGTCACATCTCACACTGTGCAACGTGCTAACAGCATCATTCGATCAAATCGGCGCGTCACATACAAGGAGCTATCACTGGAGCTAGGAATTAGTGAAGGAAGTGTGAATACGATAATTCAGCAACTGGGATACTGAAAAGTGTGTTCACGGTTTGTTCCTCGGCAACTGACTGAAGATCGCAAAGCCCAAAGAAAAGAAATTGCTTCTGAGTCGTTGGTTCGATACGAGACAGAAGGGGATGACTTCCTTTCACGAACTGTGACTGGGGATGAAACTCGGGTACACCACTTTGAACCTGAAACAAAACGCCAATCCATGGAGTGGCATCACGCAGACTCCTCACGCAAGAAAAAGTTCAAAATGGGTCCCTCTGCAGGAAAGGTTATAGCCACCGTCTTCTGGGACATGAAAGGGGTGATTCTGGTGGACATTATGAAGAAAGGACAAACAATCAACTCAGAGGCATATATTGCTACCCTACAGAGACTCCAGAGACGTATAAAGCGAGTTCGACCGGAGAGAAAAGTGGAAGACGTCCTTCTTTTGCACGATAACGCAAGACCACACAACAGTTTGCAAACAGGAGAGGCCATCACAAAAATGCGCTTGACTGTGTTACCCCAACCTCCATACAGCCTGGATGTGGCACCTTCAGACTTCCATTTATTTGGGCCAATGAAGGATGGTATTCGTGGAAGAAAGTTTCAGAGTGACGATGAGGTTGTTGAGGAGGTTAAGAGGTGGCTCCAGCGGAAGCCAGCGGACTTTTACCCTCAAGGAATAAAGGCCCTTGTTTCGAGGTGGAGGAAAGCCGTAGAAAAGGATGGAGAATATGTGCAAAAATAAAAACTTCTAAAAGAGGTATGTAACTACTTGTGTACAAAATTCCTGGAACTTACAAGGAAACTTAGAAAAAAAAAAGGGTGGGGGCAAAGTATATTGAGTGGCCCTCGAATATGAGTGGTGTAGTGGTTAACATCGCTGACTAGGAACTTACTGGCCCCGGTTCGATTCCCGGTGACTGAAGGTGGCGCGCAGCAAACCCAGCTGTGCATCCTTCCACCAAGTAAAATTGGTTGGTAAATAAATAGGTATCCTGGGTAGCCTTCGTTAAGACGCTGAGCTGCTGATCAGGTTGTGAGGTCGAGTCCTGGCGAAGACTTTGTAATTCCTGACCACTCGTGGTGGGTCGTGGTTCGGATTCCACGTTAAACTATAGGTCTAAGGTAGAGCAACAAGCTTGACCTTTGTCAGAATGAACACTTCAGGCGGAAGCAAAACCAAGGTTATATATATATATATATATATATATATATATATATATATAATGTAAAGAACGACGCTTGTGTAGAAAAGCGTTCCGCACAAGATGAGGAGGGAGAACGAGCAAATGAAAAATGAAATCTTGTGCGGAACGCTCTTCTACACAAGCGTCGTTCTTTACATTAATTATACTGTGTGTTGTTTGCAGTTAAAATGTATATATGTACGGCATGCGAAGGTGCCCCCTCAGGGCATTTGATTCCGCTCGTATGTAGGAGAATTACGACTTCTAATTGATTGAGGACCTTGGTGTAGTGGATAGCATGTCCAACTGGCAATTGGATGATCCCGGGTTCGATTCCTGGGAGGTACCTCATTTTTCATTTGCTCGTTCTCCCTCCTCATCTTGTGCGGAACGCTCTTCTATACAAGCGTCGTTCTTTACATTAATTATACTGTGTGTTTTTGCAGTTAAAAAATATATATATATATATATATATATATATATACGGTATATATATTTTTTTAAATTTATTTATTTATTAAACGATGCATTCCTAGTTTAAGTGAAAATATAAAGAATTAAACGTCTTTTCACACACACACACACACACACACACACACACACACATATATATATATATATATATATATATATACTGTATATATATAATATACAGGGCGTCCCAAAAAAAATGTATACACACTTTAACAGCTGATAGCTCAATTGATGTTTCTTTCTTTCCAAGTTAAACCCATTAGAATTAATAATGGCAGTCAGACTAAGCTTTGAACAAAGGAAATTCATTCTAAAATGTTACTGGAAGTGTGAAAACGCAGTTGAAGTGCAAAGACAGTTTAGGAGGGAGTTTCAAACAGATCCACCAACGCGACTTACCATCACTCGAATTAGAGATAAGTTTGAAGCCGATGGAACTGTTCAGAATGTCCACAAGAAGCGTTCCGGAAGACCACGGACATCGACAAGCCCCACAAAGCAAGAAAGAGTACTGGAAACGTATCACCAAAGTCCAAGAAAATCTGTGCGGCAAGCGAGTCGTGAGGTAGGAATTTCAGAATCGTCTGTCCAACGCATTTTGAAGCGCTGTCAATGGAAAAGTTACATTCCAAGATTAGTCCATGCTATTAATGAAGATGATGATCCGGACCGAAGAGTGGAGTATTGCGAGTGGTACTTGGCACGATGTGGATGTGGATTGGACGAAGGGGTTTCGTAGAATACCCTCCGCGTTCACCAGACCTCACACCACTAGACTTTTTTTTATGGGGATACTTAAAAGACAAAGTCTACGCTATAAAACCTGCAACAGTCGCTGAATTGAGAGCAGCCATTGAACGAGAATGCACACAAATACCAAACGAAATGTTTCGTGATGTTTGCGATTCCATTGCTTCGCGTTATCAGCAGTGCCTGGACCAGAACGGACGTCAGTTTGAAAACAGGCGTTGACAAAACAATTAAATAATGTCTGTAGATTCTACTACATTTTGAAAATGAAATGTATTTTAATAAACACTGCCTTTATAATTATTTAAAGTGTGTATACATTTTTTGGGACGCCCTGTATATATATATATATATATTATATATTATATATATATATATTATATATAATATATAGGGTAGTATAAGAGTCGTTCATCAAACGGAACTTTGGAGGCGATTTCTTTCCTAAAACCAAAACTTTTCATCAATCAGCAGAAATTGGGGAAATCTTTGTAATCTTATTTACGTCGCTTTCAAAAGGAATTTCCTTTCACTTTTTTTTTTTTTTTTGCTTTTTCCCCTTCTTGAACCCTTAAAATCTCCTCTTAAACTTAAGCTTCTGAATTCATACATGACCCCTCACTTTCAACTTAAGCTTATCTTATATATTCAAAAACTTCCGAATCCATGTATAGAAAAACAGCAAAAGGAAATGAAATTGTACAAATTTTTCATATATATATATATATAGGTGAAGCGTCGAGAGTACGAGGGGCGAACTCGCCAAACCAGTCCTGAGATAGACGCGTTTAAACTTTGTGACTATTGTGTACGAAGGGCACATTAGGGGCTAGGGGATTAGGGGCTAGTTTCTCCATTATTTTCCAAGTGTAAATAATGGTGTACCTCCCTCTTCTTCTTTCCAGTGAATATAAGTTTAATTCACGTAACCTTTCCCAGTAATTTTGTTTTTTGCATCCATTGATCTTGGCTGCGAAGCTTCTCTGAATCCCTTCTAGCTGATTAATGTATTCTTGTTTATATGGGGATGTTAGGACCGAACAGTATTCCAACTTGGGTATGATCAGTGTTTCCAATAATGGAATCATTATATTCCTATCCCTTCTTTGAAAGGTTCTCAGTATCTGTCCAGTTATTCTTTTTGCTCTGTTTACTGCCATCTTATTTTGTGTTTCAAATTTCGGGTCATTAGTCACTACAACACCGAAATCTTTTGCTTTAGAATTTCTCTGAATTTCCTGTCCATTTGGGGTATAGTATTCCATGGATTTTAGGTCCTCCCTTCTTCCGTACTTAAACATTTGAAATTTCTTGGTGTTAAATTTCATATTGTTGCCTTCTGACCGATTGTAGATTCTGTTCATGTCTGTTTGTAGGAATCCTATATCCTCTGGGTTTCTTATTTTTCTATTAATCTTTGTGTCCTCGGCAAACGATGTAACTGTCCTGTAACTGGTAACGTCCTCATCTATGTCAGATAGCATGATTATGAAGAGTGATGGAACTAATAATATTCCTTGTGGTAGTAAGCTAAGGACTTCTGATTCTGATGAAGATATTCCTTGAAGTGTAACGACTTGCCACCGCTCACTAAGAAAATTATATATCCATTTTCCTACTTTTCCTGTTATTTCCATATATTTCAATTTATGTGCTATGATTCCATGGTCACACTTGTCGAACGCCTTGGCAAAGTCTGTGTATATTACGTCATAGTTTTCATTACTTTCAAGTGCATCAATAATGTTGTTATAGTGTTCCATTAGCTGTGATAGGCATGATCTGCCTGACCGGAATCCATGTTGGTTATCATTTAATTTTTTCCGAGTTTCCAAGAAGTCATAGATTTTTTCTCTAACTATTCTTTCAAATATTTTAGTGAGATGAGATGTAAGCGATACTGGCCTATAGTTTTTGAACTCGGATCGATCTCATCCTTTATACAGTATATTGGGACTGTTCTCGCTCTCTTCAGGATACCCGGTATTTCTCCCGTGTACTGTATAGTGATCGTCTCCATATCCAATATAGCGGCTCAGCGATTGCATTCTTGCAGTTTTTGATCAGTGTTGCATTCCATTTGTCCGGTCCTGCCGCCAATGTGCTTTTAGTTTCCCTATCGCCTGTGTAATATCATCTGTCGTAAAGTCGAAGTCCGTTATACTTTTCCCTTGTAGTTCTTCTTCAAAGAACGCGTTTCTATCGCATATCAGTTTTTCAGTTTTGTGGATACTGAAAGATGATTCATACTGAGCTCTTAATATGTAAGATATCTCTGTTAGATTACACCAGTGCACATTTGGAAACTTGTCGATCGATTTTTACAAATTAGTTGGTGATTCTATATAATTTGAGTGCGCTGATCTCAAAAATATAGTTAGTTTTTCCCTATCACGTATGGTTTTCTTACTACAGGGTGTGTCATAAATCCCCCATTTATCCCCAAATGTGAACCATCTTATCGAGACCAACATTGGATTGCACTTGCTAAACCATAAATTTTGTAGGGTAATGTAGGGTAAATATATATAACAACCAGTCCCGTTCCCAGCAAAATACTCTCTCCCCTCCCATCATTGGGTGCTTAACATTTGGGGACAGATGAGGTATTACAACACCCCTTGCAGCACGAAATCTTTAGGTGATAGAGTAAAACCTAATTAAAGCAGAATTAAATAGCTCCTAGCTCTTGGACAAGCATATTGCTTGTTTATGAAAGAATAAAAAAATAACTGAAAGAAACAAAATATATTTATCTTCTTTACTTGCAAACATTTCAGGACTTATTCCAAAGACTTAAGACTACGAAGGTAGATCTGACTAATGACGACTAAACCGGTGCTTCTTTGATGTTTTCTTATGCTGTGCGTTAGGCTGATCTCATTGCAGACACCAGCAGTAATCCGCCATCATATTTGTATGCCATCTTCCTTGATATCTTCTTTCCATGGTTTTGATGTCCTGGTGAAATCGTTCCCCTTGCTCCTCACTGACATCTCCGAGATTTTCGGGAAAACGGTCAAGATGCGAAAATAAGAAGTGAACTTTCAGGCTCATGTTGCAGCCTAAGGCGCAAAACTTTTTAAGCATATTTTCCACCAGTCTTTCATAATTTTGGCTTTTGTAGTTTCCAAAGAAGTTTTCAACAACATCTTTGAAACCAAGCCATGCTTCTTTTTCTTTATTGGTCATTGTGTTCAGGAAATGATCGTCTGTCAATAACTTTCTAATCTGAGGGCCTATAAAAACACCTTCCTTCATTTTCTCGTAGCTAATCTTTGGATATTTTGAACAAATGTACTTGAAACACTCACCTTCTCTATTCAATGCTTTGACATACTGCTTCATCAAGCCTAACTTAATGTGCAAGGGTGGTAGGAGGATTTTATTTGGTTCAACTAGATGTTCATGTAAAATTTTCTTTGATCCTGGGGTAAGATTCTCTCTAGGAGGCCAAGTTTCCTCTTCCAGTGCTGGTCACGTGCTCGACTATCCCATTCGCAGATGAAATATGGCATCTTAGTGTATCCTGATTGCTGCCCAAGTAACATGCAAAGGACTTTGAGATCCCCACAAAATATCCATCTGTGATTTTGATACTGAATTTTTTCCAGAAGCAGTTTCATGTTATCATAGGTCTCTTTTAAATGAGTAGAATGGGCCACTGGGATTGATGTATATTTGTTACCGTTGTGCAGTAACACTCCTTTTAGACTGGTTTTCGAGGAAACTATAAACAACCTCCAGTCACTAGTTTGGTATTCGATGCCTAGCTTGCACACTAATCCTGTGATGTCCTTGCAAAATACCAAGGGACCATCTTCTTCGAAAAAAGGCACGAAGTCTTTCTCACGATTTCTGTACCAAGTGAAGTATGTGTCGGATGCCAATAAATTGTTCTCCTGCAATCTAGACCCCAAAAGTTCTGCAGAGTCCTTAGGCAGATTCAAATCCCTGACTAAGTCATTTAGTTCGGCTTGGGTTAATGGTTTAGGATCTCGGTCAGCTGTTGGCTGATCATAAACATCATCATTGCCTGGATTTGGAGCTGAATCAGAATCTGAATTGTATTGATCCAGACTCTCGGCTGGGCGGGGAATAGGAACTTCTGGACCATGGGGTACCGGCCTTATTCCAGATGGAAGACTTGGGTATTGAAGGCTCCCTTTATTCTTTGCATTATAACCTTTAACATTGCAAGAACAGAAGTAGCAGTCGTCGGTATGGTTTCTAGACTCGCGCCATACCATAGGGATCCCAAATGGCAAACTTTTCTTTTTACCTTTGCTCCAATTCCTTAGTGCCGCAACACACGTAAGACAAACCTTGTGTGGAGCCCAACTTTTGTCTTGATCTCCTAATTTAATTCCAAAATAAGCATGATAAGCTCTCTTAATGAAGGTCGTTACATTTGTCCTTTGTTTTGCAACAACATACCGACCACAAATATAACAAAATATGTCTGGACTATGGGTACATCCTTTAGAAGCCATTATTAAAATTTTAAAGACGTAATGTTAGAATTATCTATCTGAAAAATATGAAAAAACGAAATTAATTAAAGATAAAAAAGGTAAAAAATTACAAAACGCCCCAAAATTGTTTTGCTAATAACTTTAAAACTGTGGGTGATAGAAAAAAACTGGTAGCATTTTTTAATTCAGCGCAGCGAACTGCTTCAGAATCACAACTCAAAATAAAGAAATCGATTTTCATGCAGACCGGTGTTATCAGATAAAACATTGTCTTCATTTTTCAAAGGTCCGATAGTCGCGTGATTTTTAGACTTCCTTTCAAAATTATAGAGTACTTTGAGTTAACCTTTATCGCTCCTATAGTGTAGTCTTCTTCTCTGTATGCTTCTCAATTAGGTCATATATGACGCAATCTATACCCTACAGTTTATCGCTTAATATTTTTCTGATATTGTTGTCTTTGCAGTTTCTTAATTTTACACTCACTTTTTTTCTTACGGAGCATTGACCTGATATATATATATATATATATATATTATATATATATATATATATATATATATATATATATATATATATATATATTATATAATATATATATTAGGGTGTGTCAGTTTTGTCAACGTTTTTCAAATCAATTTTGGTAGTGAAAATATAGTGTCTTTTCATGTCAAAACTTGAAATTGGCCAACCAAAATGAAATAAAATAACCCTTACCTACATCAATTTTACCTTAAAGTTTCAGAAATTGACTCGTTTACTAAATAATAGGACATAAATTGATTAACTATTCATCTGTCACAGAATTATCCCACTGATCGCATATGGAGTGTTTTCAAGGTCATATAGTTGTTGTACAATGTACAAGTCACAGCATGAATAGAACTGTCCCTCACTCTCAGTCCTCAGTTGCCTCTTAGATGTCATAGACGGTGGTTTGCTGTTATTGCTCTTGTACCTACTTCATAGTTATTCTACTAGACGAATACTACAGTTTAACTGTAAGTATGGATTATTGATTATTACAATTATTTATTATTATCATATTCTTCTGTCTAATTATTTTGTAATCCCATGAAATATTTTTTTATTGAATTTTAGAACATCGAATGACTAAACTTTGAAACATCGTAATTGATATAAAATACTTAAATGTTTTTCTTTCTTTTCAGATATTCCTAAGATGCCAGACTTGAAGACAAGAGGTCAGTCGTCATGCCACTTGAGCCTGTTAGTTGGTACAGGCAAGGAGCTTCCCGTATCAGAACTACCAACAGTGCGAGACATGCTGAGACTAGGGTTATTCCTTCGTGAACAAAATACAAAGGATAGAAGGAACTACACAGAGAAAGAGCTCATAAGGGACATGATTTCCCCTCTTCTGCATCAGTGGAAAAAAGCTAATGTGTTATTCAAACCACCTGTACTCAATCAGTATAGAACTATTGAGCTAAAATTAACAAAGCTGTGGCACAAAGCAGTTGAGACATCACTTGGTAAAGGAAAACTAGCAAAGAAAAATAAATTTCTGCACACACTTGATACTCTTCTTGACATTTTGAACTGCCAGTGTCCCCTAGAGTTGTGTTCTGAAGCCAATTGTTCTCCCTCATGCAGAAGAGAACCTCACCCTCACATTGATTGTCGGTGTCCTCGTGAGAAGAAGATCCCTGTTTTGGAGCTGGCTTTCATAAAGGCGCAGAGAACAAAGGCAGGAGGCCAAGGAAGTATGCAGATTGGTTCGGCAGATTATTCAGAAACCAAAAAACAGTTTGTTATTGCTAAGAAAAAAGAGAAAATCCGAGAGAGGGAAGAAAGGAAGAAAAAGAAGAGTGAAGAAGCCACCCAAAGAGATGAAGAGCTCTATCAAGAGGTTTCTCACTTCTTTGAAAGTTCTTCAGATGAACAGAAAGAAGCAACATCAGATGATAGCTCCAAAATGCCATCTGAACCTTCGCCGAAGAGAATGAAATACAACACTAAAGACATCTCAAACATTGCCCTTGCCAGTATTCGCCATCATACGGGGCTACGAGAGACTGCAGAGATTGCCACTGCCGCTTGGATAGATGCAGGCCTCATCAGCCGAGAGGATACATCCTTAGTGATAGATCATAATAAGATAAGAAGAGCACAAGAAAAAATAATGAAGGAAATATCTGATCAGCATGAAAAAGATTTGAAGGGGGAAGGTCTCTCTTGCCTTTTGTTTGATGGAAGAAGAGATGACACAAAAGTTCTCCTAGAGGTAGAGGGAATGGACAGAAAGTTTCCCGGTCTTATCAAAGAAGAACACTACTCTGTGTGTTCCGAACCTGGTGGCCGCTATTTGTTTCACTTTGTTCCTGAAGCAGAAGTAGAAGGCAAGAAACATGCAGAGGCAATTGCTGATCAAATAATATGTTGGCTTCAAGAAAGAAGACTTGACAGTTCACTGCAGGCCGTTGGTGGAGACTCAACTGCGGTGAACACTGGATGGCAGGGCGGTGTTATGACGCATTTAGAGAAAAAACTTGGAAGAAGGCTTGTTTGGATTGTATGTCATTTGCACACAGGGGAACTACCTCTTCGTCGTCTCATCCAGGAACTTGATGGTCCTACAAAGAGCAACAACAAGTGGTCAGGCCCCCTTAGCAACATGCTAGATGAAACAACGGAATTAGAAATAAATACAAAATTTCCAAAGGTCGAAGTAGGCCCTCCCCTTCCAGTGTTGTCTGAAGAAGTTACCAAAGACCTCAGCACGGATCAATCTTACGCTTATCGTATTGTTCAAGCAATCAGATCAGGAGAGTTGCCTCAAAATCTGGCTCTCTTGGAGATTGGACCCGTAAGTCAAGTCGTTGGTTAACTACAGCGATTCGTTTCTGCAGGATTTGGGTTTCCAAACATGCACTGAAGGGCAAAATGCTACAGAATTTGATGTTGATTGTTGAATTTATTATTGAGTTTTATCTTCCTCACTGGTTCAATGTAAAACTTAATCCAATGTGGATGGAGGGGCCCAACCACATCTTGTTTCAATTACAGCTACTGAGAACCCAAAGGAAAGTAGTGGTGGACATCGTGTTACCTGTGGTGAGAAGGTCCGCTTGGTATGCTAGGCCAGAGGCAGTTTTGCAAGCAATACTCTGCAGCCAATGTACCAAAGAGCGAACTGAGGCTGTGGAAATCATTCTAAAGTTTAGAGGAACATCACTAGATGATGACCAGCTGGAAGACTGCTCTGTTCAGACAAGGAAGGTACCTCCGATAAACGTCAATACCACGAAATTGTCAGAATTAGTTAACTTGAGTTCGGAAGTTTTGGAGCCGCCACTGACAACATGTATAACAAACAAAGATTTAACACAACTTAAAGAGGCCCCAATGCAAGTGCCAAAGTGGCCTTCTCACACTCAGAGTGTGAAGAGATGTGTGAAAATGGTCACAGAAGCAGCTAGTCAAGTTTACAGTCACGAGAGGCGAGAAGGCTACATCTAAGCGCAAGTAGCAAGCCGAATGCTGATGTCAAGGAACCGCAGCAAAAAGGAGATGACTGCATTGGTTACTTTCAAATAAAGACTCTGAATGATATCTTATTGCCACTTCAAATGTTGATAGGATGTTTGCGCACATTTGTTATTTTGTTACGGATTTACGGAAAAATGGAATTTTTTAATTAAAATTGATGTAGGTAGGAGTTATTTTTTATTGTTTTTGAAGCAAGGATATTATTTTGTATGCCAAATGATTACATTAAATTGCTACCAGATCACATGATTTTCAATTTAGTCATTTCACCCCCAAAATTGACACACCCAATAATATATATATATATATATATATATATATTATATATATATATATATATATATATATATATATATATATATATATATATATAACTTGGTCTATGTCGACGATATGGTATTAATAAGCCCTTCGGTGAAAGGTCTGAATCGTCTTATAAAAATTTGTGAATCATTTATGAACGATTTATGGTGCCTTCATGGTAGACCCAGATTAGGAGCTGTTTACACGAATATGTGTAGAAGTAGTGGTCAGCATAAGGCAGCCATAAAGCGATATAAACAGGAATAAGTTTCTATTCGAGCAGCAAAAGCATGAGGCTCACGTAAATAATGATAATAACAAATTTTGGAAATTCGTTAACAATGAAGCGGGTGTCAAAAATGTCCTCACTCCGACAATCTATGGGGTGTCGGGGGAGGACGAAATTGCAAGGTTGTGGAAAAACCGGTACTCAAACACTCTTAATAGTGTGAGTAGGGCTAATCTTAAGATAGGCTGCAGCGAAACGCTTGTGAGAGGGACAAGGGAAAATACTTTGATATCAGTTCCTGAACTGAAGTAAAAGGTTAATTAAAAGGTTAAAGACTGGTTCTGTGTCAGGGGTAAATGACCTATCGAATAAGCACTTAAAATATGCCGATGACGTGGTGTATTTGCATATATCATTGCTCATATCTTGACCCTTGTCAAAAATAAGTACGTGGACATTCTATCAAGCAATAATTACAGGCCTATCGCTGTCGCCTCCTGCTTCTCGAAACTACGATAGAAACTATTGTTACGCCGATTAAATGATTACTTAGAGGCATCTCCTAATCAGTTTGGTTTTAAAAGGTCCCACTCAACTGATCTGTGTATCTATGTACTGAAGGAAACTATATTTAAATACACTGACAGTAATTCAACTATTTATAGCTGTTTCCTAGATATAAGTAAGGCATATGATAGAGTGAACCACAATATTTTATTTAAAAAACTAGAACACAGGAAAGTTCCCATATAGGGCCTACATATTAAATTTATTGAAATTTTGGTATTCCCACCAATCTTTTACTGTTAAGTGGGGCAATGCACTATCCGAGTGTTTTGGTTCTTCTTGCGGGGTGAGGCAAGGCCCCTTGCTCTCTCCTCTGCTGTTTAATGTGGATATTGATGGATTGATTGCTTCACTTAATGAGGCAACAGTCGAATGTTATATAGATAACACAAGGATAAATAACTTAGTTTATGCCGATGATATGGTGTTACCAATAAGTCCTTCTGTTAAAGGTCTGGATTGTCTGTTTGGATATTCGCAGAAACAATATTCTTTTCGATGTTACAAAAACTAAGGTTATGCAATTCCATCCTGAAAGTTCTAATCAGCCATCTGATATTAGTTTCAAAATGAGAGGTGAAGCGATAGAGGAAGTACAAGAATGTAAGTATTTGGGTCAAATTATCACCAGCTCCTTGAGTTATGTCTTAGATATAAGAAAACAATATCGAGGCCTCTGTGCTAAAGTGAATGTGACTATAAGGAGCTTCCGGTTTGTACGAGTGAAGCCAAAGACACTCTCTTTCATACTTTCTGCAGTAATATGTATGGACAGCATCTCCGGGTGAATTATAAAAAAGGTTCTGGCAGAATCCTAAATTTGCTAGATCTTTTAAACTCCTACATAATTACCCCCGAGATGCTCAGCTTCGCAGATGTTTGCTACTCACAATGTCCTGAGCTTCCCGAAGGTAACAAGACGTGCCCAATACAGTCTAATGCGAAGAATTAAAAACTCAGACAATCCAATTGTCCAAGCTATTCATCAGTCCTGCTTTATTCTTCTAGACTGTGGACCTCTTGGTATGAAGTATTTGTTCAAAATTCCACTTAACTCCTGCATTAGCCATCCCATTACATGTACTATTTTTTATTATTTTTCATCTCCTTACGTGTAGCATTGTTATTTGTTTAATTAGTTCTATCGTTGATTACCTTCATGGATACTGTACCTTTTTTTAGGTTGGTGGATCTATCTCTTGCTACTATGCAGCATTATTATTGTTGTCATTATTATCATTTTTATAGTCTTAGCAGTGGGTTTATTATTATTATTATTATTATTATTATTATATTACTTGTTTCAGTACGCGACTTATTTTTATCTCCTTTAGTCATAATTTTTAGTTGTTTGTTTTTAAATGTATTTATTGTTTGATTTATCTTATCGTTTATTACCTTCAAGAATATTGTACTAGGTTGTGGGATTTATATCCTGCCAATAAAGCTTATCATATATATACTATATATACTGTGTCCCCCAGTAAAAAAGTAGCCACCTTTTCCACCGGGTCAACAAAACCACAATTCCAAGGATAACTAAATGAAGCCAAATTCCTATTAAACCGTTTATATTTTCCTTAAAATGAGAAGTAATTTATTTAAATTGGATGAATAGACTTTTTATACAAATTGAACAATAGTTGTTAAAAAATAAAGGAATGGCAACAACAACCATCACAAATCACTGAAATGCGCCCTCTTTCTCAAAACAACATTTCTGCTTTCTTGTATACGTTGCCGAATCTTGGGGAGTTTTGGGGGAGTTTTGGGGGAATTTTTAGAAGAGTTTTTGGGGAGTTCTGGCCAGTTTTTGTACGGTACAACGCAGCTCTCACCAGGAAACCAGATTTTGTTTATGGCCTGTTTTGTGTGGACAAGTCTTAATAAACGTTTACATTTGTTCATTGTTGTTCCTTTCATTGTTGCCTAAAGCTATGCATTCTTATACTCTCTTGAACACCTTAAAGTTGAGATAAAATCTTCATATCCTCCGCACGGATCGTTGTGAGATGTCTAAACCCGGAAAATCGTCGGGTGCTCATGCTAGTGCCTGGTGGATTTTCTTGGCTACAGATCAGCTCACCGACAACAATAATGGTTTTCGCCGTCCAAGCAATAGCTTGTCCGGCAATTACCACGTACACCCATACACACACACACACACACACATATATATATATATATATATATATATATATATATATATACCAGCGCCTCGGTGGTATAGTGGTTAGCGTCGCTGACTACGAATCCATCGGCCCCGGGTTCGAGATCCGACGGCAGCCGGCGCGCAGTAAAACCTAGCTGTTCATCCTTTCACACAATAAAGAAAGTGGTTGGTAGATAAATGGGTACCTTAGGTAGCCTAGTGGTTAAGACGTTGGGCTGCTGATGGGGCGTGGTTCGGATTCCACGTTAAACTGTAGGTCTAAGGTGGAGTGAAAAGCTTGACCTTCGTCAGAATGAACAATTCGGGCGGAAGCTAACCAAAGGTATATTATATCGGCTATTGATTGATGGCGTGGAAAACGCAGTTTAATAAAGGACAGGAACACCAGAGAAAAAAATAAACCTTTTTCAAACTTTAATTGATACCGACGTTCCAGAATGTGCTCATTCCATCTTCAGGGCTAATAAAAGACTAATTTTAAATGCAAAATAAGTTGAATTAATGACCAATTTAAAATAACAAAATTAAACTTATAGAAAGGTGTCTAAAAAAATTTCAACTGTAAAAGCATAAAAACTAAAAAAAAGGTAAAATCGGTGAGTAAATACCTTAATTGAAACATAAATCTACTGATGATTCGTCAGATTTTTACGAATATATAGATGTCTTGCAGTACAGCCTGTTGATCTTAGGTTTGACAACAAGTACTTTACAGTGCAGTGCTTTCTTTTGCAAGCGTAGTTAGGATACGTACTAATAATTTGGTTCAAGGACTGACTTTTATACACAAAGTTTAATTAACGCTATCCAATTCATTCAAAACAATATTGTGAATATTTTGTTATAAAACAACGCAAAACAAAATGGAATGACGACTTAACAGACTAAGACAAATTACCAAAGAACGTATCATCCCGGAATACATTTTGTGAACAACTTTAGTTTCACAGTTTAGTAATTGGCAAGAGAGAGAGAGAGAGAGAGAGAGAGAGAGAGAGAGAGAGAGAGAGAGAGAGAGAGAGAGAGAGAGGAAATGTTATAAACAAAACTACGTTATTAATAATTTTACAATAAAAAATCTACTCTTTTTACATGTCAGAGCGTTTCTGTCTCTGTTTTATTATTAATGCATGAAAACGGTGGTTCCTGGATTACTTATTTTTAAAAACGATGCTGATTTCGATCGAAACACGTAACATTGATTAATTAATTATTACTGTTCACGAAATATCAAAATTCAAAACAAATTTTTTTTGTTCATTCACAAAACAAAAATTACAACATCGCTCCAACTGCATCTAAGATATATATATATATATATATATATATATATATATATATATATATCTTTTAAGGTTCACTCTCGGAACTGAGTTAAAAGAAATGAGTTGAGATAATTTTATTCCAAAAGATTATAACTACTAAACAATTGTTTTATATAACATGGAGGAATCCTTCATTAGCCATTTATTGCTCCCCCACCCAAATTAATCGAAACGACTACTTTCGGTGACGGAATAGCAACTGTTTGTTTATACTTTGGAGGGGGGCTCGACTCTCTTTGACGAATTGTAAAAAGCCCCAAAATTGTCACCTTTACATTTTTTTTCTAAACTTATGACTTCTTTTTAGGTCTTAATGAAAAGCATTATTTCCAGATTTTACCAAGGGTTACATTCTCTCAGTGGAAATTGCTCAAATTAAAATGATAAATTAAAAGAATTAAACTCTAATTTTATGTTTTTTTACAGATAAACTTTTCCATTATATTCCATTTTAATGTAAAATCAATATAGGAATACATAAAAATTACATTAAATGAAACTACACTCTTGATAAAAGCAGACGTTTCGTAAGATGTTTCTTTGTCCCATTTTTTAGAGTTTGAGATGTCTAATGCGTTAGACATTTCACATCAGTTAAACAATTCGTTAGACATTCACACTAATTAACATTTCGTTTGACATCTCAGTAAGTCAACTGAAATGTCTAAATTGTCCCAATTTTTTAAAACTAAAAGACTAATCTGAAAAGTTTAATGAAATGTTTAATAAATTGTCTAACAATGAAATGACTAATGTATGAAAGTTTAAGGACACTGATAAGTTTAAGCTTACATGAAAAGAATTGCTTCACAATATTACTTTTAATAACTTTTGACTTTCAACTTATATCCATTTCTTCTTGTAATTTATATCAATTTATATCCATTTCTACTTTCGCATCACTATTAAATAATTTCCCGTAATTTACAGTGTCAAAGATATTCATCAGTTGTAAATACTCGAATTAGTTCTCCTCT
>JAJOZX010000839.1:670000-717500 GCA_023014485.1 Bathynomus jamesi
ATGTGAAGCTCAACATTTTTATGACTGTGTTCTTTTCTATAGTTTTATTGACCAAATAATCAAAATTTTCACGGCTGCGTTCTTTTCTGTAGTTTAATCGCAGTGCTGGGGCCTTCGGGCCCAGTAATTTTTTAATTTATTAACACCCAGGTGCACAACCTGGGGACCTAATCAATATGTGTGGGAAGTTTCATGTTTGTAACTGCTTTCATTTTGGAGTTATGGCTGGAACACACACACACACGTCCTTTTGAGGTACCCGGCGTTGCCCGGGATAAATTTCACAAACATTCAAACAGACAAACAGACAGGCTGACGACTCTGTGTTGACATTCTTCATCCCATAAGAGGTTCCCGTGCCAAATTAGGTAGCTCTATGTCAAACGGTTTGCGCTTGCATAAAGGACAGACAAACAAACAAACAGAGAGGCGAAAATATATATATATATATATAAGTTGTATTACTAACATTGTTAATTTTTACACTAAAACATTCAATCAAGTTTAAAAGTTTAGAATTCATAAAAAAAATGAGAGTAAAAATGTTCATATATCATGTGTTACTTAGATTTTCCAATTGTTTTTTTTTAAATTTTACATAAAACGTAAAAGGGGAGAATACTCGCTTAAAAGGAATTTATTTTATAACATTCTTTTACAGTTTCAGTATTCAATTTTAGTGTATAAATATAATTGCTTTTACAGTTATTTTCTTTATAATTTTTTTACTTTTTTATATTTTTAAAATTTTATTATCATAGTTTTAATAATAAAGGTTACCCGGTATGAAAAGAGGGGGGGGGGTCATACATTTTATACATGATGTAGAAATTCTTTATTTTTTAAAGATATTTTCTTTTCACGTTTAATCATTTTTTATTATTATTATTATTATTATTATTATTATTATTATTGTTATTAATGTTATTAATATTATTATCATTATTATTATTATTATTTTAACTCACGCGCATGAAGAATCGAATTTCTCTTTGTAGACACAGTTTGGAACAACAAATCACCACATATGTACATAACAGCAAAAAGTTAACTCTCTCTCTCTCTCTCTCTCTCTCTCTCTCTCTCTCTCTCTCTCTCCTCCAACAAATTTCATTCCTTTCTGATTATATCTTACAATTCATTTCTGTTTATTATTTATTTATTATTACAGGGTGCGTCATAAGTCGCTTTATCGAAGTGAGTTTCGTTATAATACGAAGGCAAAGCGACTTATGATCTACCCTGTATTTTAAATTTATTTTCAATTTTTCTTTCCAGTTTCAGAGTTAGAAACAATTATCAATCAGAAAATGTCAGTAGGTTTTTGTTTCTCACTTTCACTACATTAAATATTATTTGGCAACTCTCTTCTCTTCATTTGGGAGATCTTCGTTTTCACAGTTTGAGGCTATGGTTTCTTCTGCGCATGTAATGAAAATGAAAAAGTTTATTGGCAGACCACAGTCTATATGACAAATATTAATAATACGAACTGACAATAGAATACAATGACAATTCAAATACTAAGGATAGAAATACAATTAATGAGAAATAATACAGTAATGTCGAAGTTTAGTGGAGCTGCAGACAGGCGTTTTCATACCATGAATTCCATAGCTTAGAAGACATACGGAAGGACTGATGAATAGCTTGGATAATTGGGTTGGTTGATTTTTTTTAATTCTTTGCATTAGACTGTATTGGGTATTGGGTTACGGGTAGCAAACATTTGCGAAGCTGAGCATCTCGGGGGTAATTTATGTAGGAATCTAAAAGATCTGTTGTATAGCAAATTTAGGGTTTTGCCAGAACCTTTTCTATATATTACTGCAGAAAGTATGAAAGGGAGTGTCTTTAGCTTCACTCGTACAAACCGGAAGTTCCTTATAGTCATATTCACTTTAGCACAGAGGCCTCGTTATTGTTTTCTCATATCTGAGTCATCACTCAAGGAGCTGGTGATAATTTGACCCAAATACTTACATTCTTGTACTTCCTCTATCGCTTCACCTCTCATTTTGAAACTAATATCAGATGGCTGATTAGAGCTTTCAGGATGGAATTGCATAACCTTATTTTTTGTAACATTAAAAAGAATATCATGTTTCCGCGAATATAATCGCAGACTTTTAGTAGACAATCCAGACCTTTAACAGGACTTATTAACACCATATCAGCGACATAAACTAAGTTATTTATCTTTGGGTTATCAATACAACATCTGACTGTTGTTACATTAGATGATTTGTTCCTATTTATTATTAATTATTACTGAATTTTAAAGTTATTTGGAAATTTCGTTTTGCTCTAACAATGAACAATGACTTGACTGCATTGTCAAGTATCTGCTTCTTAGTTATATATATATATATATATATATATATATATATATATATATATATATATATATATATATATATATTATTTTTTTTTTTTTTTTTTTTTTTGTATGTGTGTGAGTGTGTGTGTGTGGCGTAATTAATTTATTTATTAAGTTAAAAGTTTATTAAGTTTTTAATTTTGACTGATATAATCATTTGGCATTCAACCCCCCCCCCTACCACCACCACCTTGGTTGTTCTTTTCGTTTATTTTTCTATCTCATTTCTCGTTTCAGTTTACATACCCGTAATACAGGGTAATTACCCGTGTACAGGAAAAAGTGTGAAGCTTCAAATTTTGTAAAATTGTATTTGCAATAAAGAAATAAAGTTCAAATTTGCTCTAACATCGTCAGTGTTCAGTCTCGTATATTTTTAAGTTATTCGTGTGAGGAAATGGGCCAATTTCGATCATCACAAAGAAACAAGCAAACACTTTCTATTGAATTACTTTACGAAATAAAGTGTAACTGACTACTGTCTTTATATCTACCTTCCATTACCAACTTTTGGTATTATTTACCAATAAAGATCGCTTGCGAACCTAAATACCTTCGCTTTTTTGTTTCTATGAAATCTTACCTTCCAGTTCTATGTACAATTTATTTAATTGTTGTTTTTAGTTTTACATATTTCATTTTACTTAAAATATATTAAGATTTTAACATTTTTTATTTTTATTCTATCTTCAATTTAATTTATTTAAAAATATTGTAAGATTTTATATGTTACACTTTCAATTTTTATTTTATGTTGTTTTTAATTCGAGTTAAAATTCTTCCTGAGTTTATTGACTTCATTTTATTTAAAAAAAAAAAGTTCACGTTGTAGGTTACTTAAATTAAAAAAATTAGTTTTTTTTTAACAAACAAACAAACACAAAAACCTTTATTCATAAAAAGAATACAAGTTACATAAAATTTTACAATTTTTTTAAATATTTTTCTGTACAATTTAGATATCTGATATAATATTAATATATTCAAAATATTCTGAATGAATGAAATTAGAATATTTTAGATAATTAATTATAAAATGGGAACTTAATTACTATGGTAATAATGGCAGTAGTGAACTTATACATCAGTAAGAGTTAATAAAGTACTTCTTTAGTGATTTGCGGAATAAATTTAGTGATGAAGCTTGTCTAATATTTATAGGAATTGCTTTCCATACATCTACTTCTTTGAAAGAGACTGTATTTCTTGCATTTTCCGGGCCAATGTCGTAACACCACTTCCAGTTGTTGTTGTTGTTGGTTAACCGATCAGCACACCATGATCGAGCAAGCCGGCGGCACGCAGGTAACCGATCGCCCTCTCCGGAGTGGACCACAGGTTCAACGTACTAGTGATGTTGTGTTGTGGTCTATGTTGTGCTAGAGCGGTACAGTCTGTCATAATGTGTTCAATTGTTTGTGGTGTGTCCTGGCACAGGTGGCAGGTATCGTCTGTGGAGTTCTCTAGTCTGTGTTTATATGTCTGTAAGTTGGGGTGATGTCCACATCGGAATCGTGCTAAGTTAACTCGATTCGATCTGCTCAGGCTGGTCTCTGACCTGTCAATGGGTGGCGGCTTCGCACCTAGGACCGCATTCGGACCGAGTCGTATCAGTGCTTTGTGGGTTAGGTGTGTGTGTGTATGTGTTTTCTGTACTGTGCGGGGTGTTGGTGCATGATTGTACATGTAGTGGCAAAGGTGTTGTGGGTTAGTTGTCGCTGCTGCCATGAATTGTGTTCCCCTCATGTCTCAATGTTCCCTAACTTTCAGTATTTTTGTTTCTGTGTGCAGGTGTTCTATTGGTGTTGTTTGAATACATCCTGTAATGATAGGAAGTGCGTTGTTTTGTATTGTATGTAAGGTGTTTATGTGTGTGTTTGAGATAATGGGTGCCCAGCATGGGCTAGCATAGTCCATAACTGAGCGAATATACTGTATTGTTTGTATATGAGTGATGTTGTTTCCTGCTGGTGTCCAAAGTTTGTGCCTGTTAGTACCCTATGCGTGTTAAGTCTTGACGTACATTTATTTTTAATGTCCTGACTGTGGTTTGCAAAAGATAATGATGTGTTGTAAGTGACCCCAAGTATTTTGGTCCTGTGAGTGTGTGGAATATTTGTGTTGTTCAGTGTAAGCTGTGGAGTTATCTGGTGTTCTTTTGTGTTGCCTGTAAGCAAGGTGATGGTTGATTTTATGGGCGCTACTTTGAGTCTATTGTGTGTGAGCCAGTCTTGTATACTGTTTATGTATGCTTGTAGGTTATTTGTAGCGGTGTCGATGTTGTTGTGGGTGGATGTTAGAGTGATATCATCTGCATATGATGATAAGGTAAGCTTGTTATCTATGGGTGTTGGAATGTCATGCATGTATAAGTTGAACAGTGTTGGTGAGAGAACAGAGCCTTGAGGGACCCCGTTCGGAAAAAGCTTGTTTTTGGATGACTTGCCATTAAATGTGACATGTGAGTATCTTCCTGAAAGTTGCTCAGTCACCTTTTGGTGTTATTGTGCATGTTTGTGTTGACTATTTTGTTTATGAGAGGGAAGCGTGGAATAGCATCAAATGCTTTACTAATGTCTATTGTTGCTAATAGTGTACGTTGAGCCGGTCGTCTGGAGTTGAAGCCATCCATGATGTGCTGCGTGAGGTTAGTGAGTAATGTCGTGGTTGAGTGGTGAGGTCTGAATCCATGTTGAGTAGGCGATAGTGGTGTGTGTGGGTTGGTGATTTGTAAGAGTAGTCTTTCTATTACTTTGGAAGGTGTGCATAGTAAAGTAATGGATCTATAGGAAGCTGGTTCTGTTGGATTTTTGTTTGGTTTGAGTAGTGTAATAATTTTGCCTGGTTTTCATATGTCAGGAATAATACAGTATTGGTATGAATATGTGCTGATGCTTGTGAGAGCTAGTATTCCCTGTGGGCCCAAGTGTATAAGGCAGTGGTTCTTAACCGGGGGGGCGCGCCCCCCTAGAAACAGGAATTTCTCTAATTGTATTTGTTATTCTCTTAACGAGAGCATGGGCTAATATTGAGAAGTTATTGAGAATGTTATTTTGATTGAAGGGGGTCGTGGAGGGAAGGACCAATTCCTAGAGGGGGCATGGTAGTAAAAAGGTTAAGAACCACTGGTTTAAGGTGTATGTTAGATATGTTGTCTGGTCCAGTAGCCTTCGAATTCTTAATGTTTTTGATGATCTTGGTGGTCTCGTCTGTATTGAAGGGTGTAATGGTCGTGTCGAGTCTGTAGGTTTTCTTGTGTCTGGCTGTTTGTCTGTCTGCGAGTTTCTGGTTGTTGTCTCTGTTTAAGTGACTTATCTTTGCGTAGTGATTAACTAGAATGTTAGCTTGTTGTGTACATGTTGGGATATTATTTTGGCCGCGACAGATAGCCGCGTGTGAGGTGTGAATGCCGCTGTTAGAGTGGGTAATGCTGGTTATAGTCTTGTATAGCCTGGATTAGTGATGTAGCGGATGTCATTTTTTTCACATCCGCGGATGCGGATGCGGATGAGGATGTTTGATTTCAACATCCGCGGATGCGGATGCGGATGTCTACATTTTCGTTATTTTTTAGGATATATTCGAGATTTGTTGTGTTTAACGTATATAATAAGTTATTATATAGAGAGAGCTGTAGCTATAATGTAGTATAATTGATTAATTGTACAATAATTGCTGTACTTTTCTCTGAACATATAAAATAATATCAAGCATCTAACTAATATAGAAATCAATTAGTGAATTCGTCTGCAAATAAATTCGTTATATTTTGTTGAGTTTCAGCCACAATTAGAAACCATAATTGTGTTACCAGGATGCGGGATGTGAACCCAACTCAAATGCACCCCACCGACCTCTTTCCCCAACCTCCACCCTTATAGAAAGAGATATTTAATTAGCTTGATAACTATTTATATTAAGTTTAAAGTTTTATTAGGCATATTTATAAATGAGTAATTAAAATAAAGTAAACTAAGATGTTCATCGTTTAATGTTCAAACTTAATTATAGGAAGGTTATGCTTAAGGAACATTAATTTTTCTGCCTTTTCTGCTGCCATCTGTTTCTCTTTTCATCATATATTAATCCAGCACTGCTAAATAATCTCTCGCTTGGTACGTTTGTTGGAGGACAGGCTAAATGTTTCCTTGCAAGTTTACTCAAGTATGGATAGATATTCTGCGTATTTTTCCACCAACTAATAGGATTGTCACATGCAGCCAGGCGTTTTTCTTGGTGATAGCTCTCGATCATTTTTACTGCATCTTTTGACATCGCGTAGGTCTCGTCATTGCTGCTTGACTCAAGAAACTGAGAGACAGATTCTGTGATAGATTTGCTTGTTGAAGGTGTTGGTTCTGTCACTGAAACTTTTATTCTTTTGGTGGGTGGCGAAGCGACAGATTCAAGAGATTGAAGCTCTTCAACTGCTTTGCCAAGTGATGATTTAACTCGTTCTAATGTACTAGGTGAAAATAACTTAGCTTTGTAACGTGGATCTAAGTAGGTTGCAAGAGAGTAACTTCATACAAGAACAGCCTCTCGTCTTGTCGCTTGCATCACTTTTGCGCACAATGAACTAGTTCTATTAATATAGTAGAATTTGATAATTTCCGCTTATTAATGACGTTTTATCTCAGCGGTCCACATCCGCACGACATCCGCAGTCCAAAGTGCGGATGCGGATGCGGATGCGAGAAAATGTGCGGATGTTCCGCGGATGCGGATGCGGATGTGACCTACATCACTAGCCTGGATGTATCTGTGGAGTGGTTTAGTGTTGTTATGAATTCCCTAAATGTTTCTGTTTGTTTTTCTTTGAGTTTGTTGCTTATTTCTGTGTTGAGCTGTTGTATCTGCTGTTTTATGGCTTCTGTGTGTGGTGTTTGTGTGTTATGTTTGAGGTTGTTACGTTGCCTTATGAGGTGGGCTATTTATCTAGTGTAATTTGGGTTGTATTTCCTAATGTTGCCCTTGGGTATGTATTTGGTTGCATTATTGATGATCTGATTAAATGTCTTGAGTGTTGTATTGATGTTTATGATGGGTGTGCTGTTTAATGTGGTGAATTGTTCCTCGGTTTGTATTTTGAACTGTTCCCAATCAGCTTTCTTGTAATTTCTGTCAGTGTGCCTAAGGATGTTGGGGCAGAGTGTAGAACGTGTTGTAATGATGATGGGCAGGTGGTCTGATGACAGTTGTTTTTCTGTTCTCCAGTGTGTATGTGTTGTTAGTGAGGGGGAACAGAACGTTATGTCTGGGGAGGAGTTTGGGTATCCTGCTTGATGTGGTATGTGTGTATGTTCTTCTATATTGTTAAGAATGAAGAGGCTGTTTAGTTGTGTGGCTATGTTGGCGCCTCTGGTGTTGCTTTGGTTGTGCAGGTACCAGCTAGTGTCTTTAGCGTTGAAGTCTCCTCCTAAGATGACATTAGTGAGAGAGGCCAAATTGTATAAATGTGGATTGTAATTGGCTGGCACCTGAGGTGAACTATCTGGTGGGATGTAAATGTTGATTAGTGTGGTGATCAGCGAAGTTAAGCGACATTGAGTCTAGGTAGTAGTTGGATGGGAGACCGTCCTCCGCGTCCAGATTATGTAGCGACCCGTGGTTCGGATCCCATGTAAAGCTGTTGGTCCCCTCCGTCATATGTCCTTAGATGTTGCGAAAGAGGTTAAACAACCCCCAGTCATTATTTTTTTTGCATTTTCCATTGCATAGTTTGGTTTGTGTATAAAATTCCTGGAGAGTCGAATAGGGGTTGATTGCTCTTTGAACGGGTGATGTACTGTATGTTGATTTTTATTGATAACTTTGAACATATTGACAGCAACATTGAATTTGTATAAGCCATTTAGTTTTAAAATATTTAGCTCTTTAAACATTGGGAAAGTGTAACTTTGTCTGTTATCATTATTTGAGAGGATTCGCAGGCAAATTTTTGTTTTGAATGTAAAGTTCGGCATTCATCTTTCATGGTTAGAAATTCAAGTATAGCACACTCAAAATAAAACCCTAAATTTAGAACTTATAACTTCTTTTTGAGGGTCCATTTCAGGGGAAGTTTTCCTTCTTTTCAGTATCAAAGCTTCTTGTAAGATATAATAACTTCTTTTAATGATACATAACTTCGTTAGATAGAAGAAATGGTCTTCAAAACTTCTTTTTTTGTGCTATTTGAACAATAGAAAATAATATATTTATGAATGGAAAGAAGGTTGCGGGAAGTCTTTGTTTTCCGTTACTTCTGTTTTTCCTCCATTCTGAAAGGTTTCACGATCATTCCTCACTCAGTTTGTACAACAACAACTTCAATCTGCTAAACAGGCATGAATAGATAATTTGTGATTGCACGTAAATTTAGTTCGACATATTCGAGAATATCATTATTGGATCCGAGAAGGCAAGATAGCGCAACACAACCTATTAATATGTTAATAGGTTAATATAGCCATTTTGGTACATCTTCAGGACTGACTTCGTATCTCCAAACTAGTGAAACCTATCTTTTATAATTTCTATTTATATACTATTATACTGTATACGCAGAAAACGATTCACAATCACTCGTTTCTTACCGATCCTCGAACTAACTGGCTAGTTTATCTTCTCCAGCCTCCTTCAGGCCGTGCGTACTTCATTTTTCCTCACTTTATATTTTTACCATCACTGGAAAACACCAATATACCCATGTAGTCATTTTTCTTCGAGAAAAGGAAATTTCTATAGATTTCACTTTCTTCCATGAAGAGATTTTTCTACCAATTCTTCTTTATTTTTTATTAATTTATTCGATTACTTACAGTATTTAGTAATAATTTAACATTTTAGCGGTAAATAACAGCCGGTGATAATAATTTGTATTAACGCCATACATATTCTCCGTTTATTACGGTTATTTTTCTCCTTTACACAGGATAAAGATTCATTGGATTTCACATTTTTCAGTGTACCTCAGCTAACACTTGAATTTTCATAATTTCCTTCATTCATATCTGTCCAATCCTAACATTCCATTTTTTTTGTTTTGTGAAATTGTGGATTTTTTTCCTCAAGAAACATAGACTTGCCAAATATTATCCAATTGTAACCCAACTTTACTTAGCTTAACTCAATCAAATTTAACTTGATGCATTCAATGTTTTTCATGAAAATTATTTAAAAACTTGAACTTAAAATTCTACATGCGCCTCAGTGGTGTAGTGGTTAGCATCGCTGACTACGAATCCACCGACCGAGGGTTCGAGGGCAGGCGGCACCGCTCAGCTCACCCATCGTAGAGTGTCTAGGCATCTTGGAAACCCAGGGCCTTGATTTTGGCTCTTTTCTTCTTCTATGGGAGAGGGGGCGTTTTTGCGGACTTTCGCTCTTCGCCCCTCCTTCCTGCATAAAAAAAATACAGACGTCCATAAATATGTATACATATACAATATACATACCCATTATACAATTAGACAAATGGGACGGTAATGCCTTCATGTACTTGCATAACAAAGAACTACCATTACCAAGCACATTTTATGCTTTATTGGCAAAATGGTAAATTTTTATAGATAATGTAGAGTAGCGAAGTTATGTACACTAGCTTTAAAGATGTAGAGGTAAAGAGAGAAAAGTACATAGAGATTATTTATCTATTGTTAGCTACAAACATATGTTTAGTAATACATACAGTTAGGATGCTGAGCTAAGATTATACACTCGCATAACTACAGATAACTACATATACAAGGGTTAGACAAAATAATATGAACACCTTGATAAATGGCGGTTTTTATTCTTAATATGGAGTTGGTCCTCCTTTAGCGGCAATAACAGCTGCAATGCGTCGGGGAATTGATTCATACAGCTTTTGGACAGTGGCTAGAGGAATCCTGAGCCATTCTTCGAGCAAACCCTGCTCCAGTTCCTCCAAAGACGCCGGCGGTGGGAATCGGCTTCTGACCTGCTGCTCCAACTGACACCACAGATGCTCGATAATGTTAAGATCTGGGGATTGTGGAGGCCAATCCAAGCGTTCTACTTCACTAACATGCTCTTCAAACCAGTTTTTAACGACCCCAGCGGTGTGGATTGGTGCATTATCATCCCGGAAGACGGCGCCGCCATTGGGAAACAGCGTTTGGACCATGGGATGGACCTGGTTAACCCTACCATGCAGTACTACAGCTGGGCCAAGAGTATTCCATGATATTGCTGCCCAAACCATCACAGATCCGCCTCCATGCTTAACGGTTGGGGTCAGGCAGTCGGGGTCATAAGCATCTTTAGGCTGTCTCCAGACGTAAACTCGACCGGAACATGGAAATAGCGTAAAGGAGGATTCGTCGGAGTAGACTACATTCTTCCACCGGTCCATTGACCAATTCTTATGGTCATTACACCATTTTCTGCGCCGCTCAATGTTGATGTGCGAAAGGAAGGGTTTGGCAATTGCAGCCCTCCCATGGTATCCAGCTCCATGGGGCTCGCGACGTACAGTTCTGGTCGATACCGGGCTTGCAAGATGCTGATTAAGCTCTGCAGTCACTTTTGGAGCTGTGGTCTTATGGTTCTTTGTCACAATGCGCTTTAGCACCCGGCGGTCTCGATCACACAGCTTCTTCTTGCGTCCACTATTGCATTTGTCGGTGCTTGTCTTTCCATGGTTTTGGTATGCAGACATGACCATAGAGACAGTTCCTCTGGATACATTGAACATCTGAGCGGTTTTCGTCACCGATGCACCAGCCATCCGCGCTACGACAATTTGCCCTCTTTGAAGTCTGACAGGTCTTCATAACTGCTAATTCATAATTCACTCAGATCTGTAATACAAACGTGAGGTTATAACATGACGTATACACTCTCTGTTACGCATTTAAATAGGTTTGCCAGTCATTTGACCGTTTACTTTGTGTCTGAGCAGTCCGTAAAGATAACCGGTGAAATCGGCGGGTGTTCATATTATTTTGTCTAACCCCTGTAGGTATTCAGCTAAGATTATACCTTTGTATTTTTTTGGATATTAGACACTGAAATATATATAATTAAATATTATATAATTAAAATATCGAAATATTGTTTACCTTGCTTATTGAGTCTCTTAACAATCTTAGATACCTTGACCTTGTTCATATTTGATTTTATTTTATCGGTTATTATTTTTGTTTTGCTGTATAGAAATATGGAAGTAAATATGGAGTTCATTGTTGGTGATCGTTTGGCGTGGTAGTAAATCTTTATGTGAGGTTATGATTGAAGTACCATCTGCACATCTGCATACTGGCAGCAGAAAAAAATATTTAGTGACCTGTAGAAGGCGTTTATATAAAGAAGGAACAGGGTAGGTGCTAGAATGCTCACTTGGGGTACCCCGTGTGAGATGCGCCTTGTCTGTGAGGTAAAAGAGTCTTGTGCTACGGTATAAATTGTCCTATTAGCTAAGTATGAGTTGAACCATCTTAAGGGTAGTCCCCTCAATTCATAGTGTTCGAGTTTTTTTAAGAGTATGTCATGAGGTACTGTGCCAAAGTAGATCAAGTAGGATGATTAATGAAGTTTTTTTGGGTCGTTGCCACTGCTATAAAGGTCCTCTAATATTGCGGTTAATGCGTCATTTGTCGTGTGTTTACTTAGAATGCCAAACTGTTGTTTGTGTATGATTTTGTATTTGAATATGAATTTTATTATTTGATTACAGACAACCCGCGATACTCTGATACTCAAAAGAAGAAAACTTCCCCTGAAATGCACCTTCAAAAAGATGATGCGGAGGTCCTTTATAATATAAAATCTTATACAGTCTACTCCACATAATTGTGGACGAGATTGTACGTAATGCAGACATAGTAAAACATGGTTTGGCTCATCTTTACGACTGAAAGGATATTGCCAGACGCGCGATGAGCATCCAAAATCTCAAAAAGGCGGGAAAATGCGAGCGCAATAATACGATGATGCGGAGGTGATGTACGATGATTCGGAGGTTATATATCATATATAGAGAGGATTAATGCGAGGAAGTGGATGTGCGACCATTCGGAGTGAGACGATTCGCGAGTTGTCTGTATATATTACTCTCTCGTATGGTTTACTGACGGTTGGGAGGCCGAAAATAATAATAATAATAATAATAATAATAATATATGTATGCAGTGTGCACTTTCATTTCTCAGTAGCGTTTCGATGAATTTTTTGTCAAATTTTAATCCTTTTAATGTTAAAAGCGGATGCTTTTATTTACCCAATTCCTGAGTCAACATCGGACGATGCGATAAGAACGGATATTTGAAGAATCCATCACTATCGGCTCACTTGGTTCATGGCCCCCATTTGATTTTAAGAGGAGGGAAGGCATAGTTAAGATGGGGTAAACCCAAGTTCCTCCGTTGTCTTAAATTATAAAATGGATTTAAAATAAATTATTTTTTTAGTGTTTCCTTTAAAGAATATTATAAATAATATAAATACATATATTCTTCTACTTCTTCTTCTTCTTCTTCTTCTTATTCTCCCCATTTTCTTTTTTTTCTATTTTTCTTTCGTCTTCTTTTGTCTTCCTCATTCATTCTTTTTCTCTTCCTCTCCCTTCTCTTCTTGATGAGATAAGTTAGGTTAATTTACGTTCGGTTCTTCTTCTCTTTCTTTTACTGCAATTCCGTTTCCCCTCTCTTCTTCTTCTTCTTCTTCTTCTTCTTCATCCGAGGGTACGGGATGGGTGAAGTAAAGGAAATGGAGTTTGAAATGACGACATTATACATTGTCCTGTCATTTGGTCGACAGGATATTCTATGGACATTATATAAAACTAATCTAACCTAACCTAATCTAACTTAATCTTACCTGGCCAAATAACTTGTCGTTTAGATGTCACTTCGAGAGAAAGACGTTAACCCACTTTGCAATTGCAAAGGACAAAAGAACATTCACTGATATGATATTGCGATTGTATTCATCTTTGCAATTTACCAATTTGCGTCAAAATTTTTCACCTCAACAGCTTATTGAAATGAAATGAAATGAAAAGGTTTATTGGCAGACTATAGTCCATATGACAAATATTATTAATACAATGACAGTTCATACACTAAGGATAAAAATATATACAATTGATTAGAAATAATACTGCACTGTCGAAGTTAAGTGGAGCTACAGACAGACGTTTTCGTACCAAAAAGTCCATAGCTTAGAAGATAAATGGCAGGACTCATGGATAGCTTGGATGATCGGGTTGGTTGATTTTTTAATTTTTTGCATTAGACTGTGTTGAGCACGTCTTGTTACCTCCGGGAAGCTCGGAACATTGCGGGTTGCAAACATTTGCGAAGCTGAGCATCTCGGGGGTAATTTATGTAAGAGGCTAAACGACCTGTTGTACAGCAAATTTATGGTTCTGCCAGAACCTTTTTTATAATTCACCCAGAGTTGCTGACCGTATATATTACTGCAGAAAGTACGAAAGAGTGTGTCTTTAGCTTCACTTGTACAGAAACGAAAGTTCCTTATGGTCATATTCGCTTTAGCACACAGACTTCGAGATTGTTTTCTTATATCCGAGTCATCACTCAAGGAGCTGGTAATAGTTTGACCCAAATACTTAAACTCTTGTACTTCTTCAATTACTTCACCATTCATTTTAAACCTTATATCAGCTGGCTGATTACAGCTTTTAGGATGAAATTGCATAACCTTAGTTTTTGTCACATTAAAAAGAATATCATGTTTCTGCGAATACACTTCGCAGACTTTTAGTAGCCGATCCAGACCTTTAACAGAGGGACTTATTAACACCATATCATCGGCATAAACTAAGTTATTTATCCTTGTGTTATCTATACAACATCCTACTGTTGCCTCATTAAGTGAAGCAATTAATCCGTCAATGTACACATTAAACAGCATAGGGGAGAGCAAGGAGCCTTGTCTCACCCCACAAGAGGAGCCAAAACACTCGGATAGTACATTGCCCCACCAAACAGTGAAAGATTGGTGGGAATACCAAAATTTCAATAAATTTAATATGTACATGGGAACCTTCCTGTCTTCTAGTTTTGCAAATAAAATATTGTGGTTCACCCTATCATATGCCTTACTTATATCAAGGAAACAGCTATAAATGGTTGAATTACTGTCAATGTATTTAGATATTGTTTCTTTAAGTACATAGATACACAGGTCAGTTGAGTGGGACCTTTTAAAGCCAAACTGATTAGGAGATGTCCATAGGAAATCATTTAATCGGAGTAACAACAGTTTTTCTAGTAGTTTCGAGAAGCAGGAAGCGACAGCAATAGGCCTGTAATTATTGCTGGACAGAATGTCTCCATACTTATTTTTGACCAGGGGCAGGATATATACCCTCATGAACTCTGCAGGGATATAGCTATGAGCAAGCATGGCTGATAGGAGCAATGATATATGCAGACATACTACGTCTTTACTTCAGAAAATGATATCAAAATATTTTCCCTTGTCCCTCCCACAATCGTTTCGCTGCAATCTATCTTAAGATTATCCCTACTCACACCATTAAGAATGTTAGAGTAGTGGTTTTTCCACAGCTTTGCAATTTCATCGTCCCCCGACACCCCATCGATTGTCGGAGGGAGGACATTTTTGACACCCGTTTGATTCTTAACAAATTTCCAAAATTTGTTATTATCGTTATTTATGCGAGCTTCACAGGCTTTTGATGCTCGAATAGACTCTTCTTCCTGTTTACATCGCCTTATGGCCGCCTTATACTGACCCCGACTTCTACACATATTTATGTATACTGGTCGTAATCTGGGTCTACCATGAAAGCACCACAAATCGTAGGCGTCTTTCTATTCCCTCTTCAGGGGGGCAATAAAATCATTCCATCCAGGAATAACCTTAGTATGATAGTTGTAAGATTTAATCAAGGGGCTTCCTGCTTCTCTTAACAGGGATATTATCTTACTATAATACCTATCTATGAGTTTACAGTGAGAATCATTTGAGCAAGGATTATTACAGCCAAGGTGCAAAATTTCTAAATTATTAAAGAGGTGACATGTTCTGTCTTTGTATTCTATTCTCTGCTGCATATTAACATTGGACCAATCGACGCGATTATTCTTACCTATTGAGTTCTTGTTAAGTCGTGTTGCGCATAAATTGGTAACGTTAATTAATATTTGTAATGGTCTATGATCAGAAAGAAGGAAATCATGCAAAATATGAACTCTAACAATTCGATCCTTTAGATTATTACTAGTGAGACAATGATCAATCCACCTGGTGGTACCACTCATATCGCTAACGTATGTAAAATTACCACTGGCTACCCCTAATACATCTACATCACTTATACTTAAATTGGCAGACTCGCACATGTTACCCAATTCTCCAAAGAATTCCGAGTTCACATGTACGTTAAAGTCCCCCATTATTATACAGTGAGAATATTTGGGGTTATCTGATAATGACTTAATTTTGTACAGCAAATCAATGTATTCATCTAGATTACTGCCGTTGTTGTATGGTAAATAGCAGTTTACAATTAATATGCAATCATTGTTCACTTGTAATTCAATGCCTAACAACCTTACGTTATCGCTTGTTAAAAATTTTATATGTTTTGACAAATTTTTCCTTAATAAGAAAGCAACACCACCAAAAGGCCTACCGTACATTAATTCATCTGACAAGTCTACTGCTGATGACGCATGGTACATAAAGTCATCATGGATGGTAGAGAGGAATTTTAGCTCTTGCTTAGGTAGCCAGTGCTCCTGCAGGAGTATCAAATCTGCACTGTCGCAGATTTTATGAACATCTACAGTTGAATTCCTCACTGACCTTACATTATATGAGACTATTTTCAACAAGTTATCCGCCATGACTGATAGAAAATTTATTATTAGTAAGATTATTATTATTATACACCGTACAACTTTCAGGCATTACCGTTAGGGCGCCTATTATTATTATTATTATTATTATTATTATTATTTTGCCTGTTATCAAATCTCCTGGAAAAGTGAATAAACTCCTTAACAATAATACCGTGGCTATTGACTCATATTATACGGGTTGAAATGCACATTTACACCTTTAATTATTACTTTAAAAGAGTTATAATATGGAGATTTCGTGTTTAGTTTATTATTATTTTTCTATGAAAAGGGAGAGCAAATATTTACTACTTATGCACACGCGCGCGCGCGCGCGCGCGCGCGCGTGTGTGTGTGTGTGTGTGTGTGTGTGTGTGTGTTTTTCTCTTCTTCGTACAAGACACATTTCAGTTGTTTAAAAAACAAAACAAACACACTGCACATATCATGTGCAAGGATATTTTTATCGGAAAGTAAACTCAACACTTGAAAATTACATTTAGAATCATTTGGAACGAAAATCAATTTTTTGCTTTTCATTTTTTATCTTTAATGCAGTATTCTTTTTATTATTATTATTATTAATATTATTATTATTATTATTTCACAACAATTGTTTCTCGTTTTATATAAAATCACTTTCATTTATATTATGAATTTTAGGTAGAAAATCGCGGTCGGACTCAAGTTATAATTTTCGGGAATTTTTTATGCAGGAAGGAGGGGCCAAGGACTAATGCACGCAAATGCGCCCCCCCGCCCTAGAAGAAGAAGAGAGCCAAAATCAAGGTCCGGGATTTTCGAGATACCTAGACACTCTGCGTTTAAAAAATGGAGGTCATAGACGGGGAGAGAGATGGATTAAGGAAGATTGTTCCAGAGTTGACCAGTTAAGTAGATGAAAGATTGACAGTACCGATTAACCGTTACGTTAGAGAGTTGGACAAAAAAGGAATGAGAAAGTGTCAAAAGTCTAGTACTGCGTGTTTTCCTTAAAGGAGGAGGCATGCAGTTAGAGAGTTCAGAAGAGCAGTGTCCGTTATAATAGCGATAGTAAAGAGAGAGTGAGGTAACATTGCGGCGAAGAGAGAAAGAGTGAAGACAGTCAGTAAGAGGAGGGGAACTGATGAGACGAAAAGCCTTTGATTCCACCTGGTCATGTACGGCTGTGTGGGTTGAGCCACCCCATACGTGAGAAGCATACTCCATACGGGGGAGAGCAACTGAGTGTGGGTGAAGAAACTGCGGAGGCGGTACAGCACACCTAACCTCTTAGAAGCTGTTTTGGAAAGAGAATATATGTGATCTTTCTAGGAAAGAGAAAAGGAATTACCAAGAATGTTAAGAGAAGAGGAAGGATTGAGTTGTGTATTGTTGAAGGTAAGGATAGTCGTGTGGAAGATTGTGATGAGTAGACAGATGGAGGAAGTGAGTTTTTGAGGCACTGAAAGTCACAAGGTTTTCTCTGCCCCAGTCAGAGATATCAGAAAGATCAGAGGTCAGGTGTCCCATGTTGTAGGACACGTGAATCATGGAGTGACTGTTGTAAGGGTCACTTTGGGAAGCGGGTGGAAAAGTGAAGAGTGGAATCATCGGCATAGGAGTGAATAGGACAGGAAGTGCGAATTAAAAGATCATTAATAAATAAAAGGAAAAGAGTGGGTGACAGGACAGAACCATGAGGAACACTACTGTTGATAACTTTAGGAGAAGAACAGTGGCTCTCTACAACTGTAGCTATAGATCGGCAGGAAAGGAAATAAGAGATGAAGGCACAGACAGAAGGTTAGTATTTCCAGCAGTAGTATTTCCATTGCAAAACCCGTAAACATACACCATATCGGCATAGTCGGCATTTGAAAACGTAAAAGGCATACTGAACGCACAAAACATCAACTGCACGCTGTGAAACACAACACTCTACTGCGTAGTTAGTTCGGTTCAGTAAGTAACTGTCAATTCAGTTCAGGGTCACGCATGCGCATGCTTGAAATTCAAACATCCATAGCTCCATAACCGTTAAGAATCGGACCTATGTTCATATGGAGTTTTTGACTGGAAATGACCTCAGCTATAAACTCCTGAAGTTATGACATTTCGTCGTGACTCACACTATATATATATATATATATATATATCTCTATATATATATATATATATATATATATATATATATATATATATATATATATATAGGTACAGGGTGATTGAAAAGTAAGGACTCAATTTCAAATGGCTGTATCTCCTAAACGGAATGCTGTGTTGCTACTATTCTTGCACAATTTTAAAGCACAAACGTTGCTATTTGAAGCTAATACAATTTTCCCTTTGTTGTGCAGGTGAACAATGACACAAAAATTGACAGTACGGGAACGCGCTCAAATAGCTGCCAGGCACGAGGTGTGGCAGTCTGTGATTCAAGTGCAGAGATGGTGGAGGTCAATTCATGGAAGACATGCTACCCTCAGTGCAAAGGCCATCAGAAACTGTCACACAAAGCTCATGACAACGGGTTCTGTAAAGGATGAAGCTTGGTCCGGGATACCATCGACATCCCGATCAGAGGAAAATGTGAATGTTGTCAGAGAAATGTTTCAGAGGAGCCCACAGAAGGCCATACGGAAGGCAGCTCGGCTAAAGAGGAAGTGTACCAAGCAAAACCCCGGACACTTGACGAATTGGAACAGCGAATCCGAGATGTTTTTGCCGCTCTGCCTGAAGACTTCTTACGGAAAAGTGTTGCGTCTGCGTCTTCGCGGCCACAGAGATGTGTTCAGAATGCTGGGGCTTATGTTGAGATAGCAGAATAAATGGCAATGTTTCTGTTTTAAAATGTCCCATAAGTCCGGCATCATAGGAGAAATTCATATTTTTTCTATTTCTACAAACCATAATTCATATTTTTCTCTTTCTACAGGCCATAATGTCTGTGAGCAAGGAAGAACGAATCCAGATAATTCTGCTCATAGGAAATCGGAGTCAAAGAGAGGCCGCTGCTGAATTTAACAGACTGCATCCAGACCGCGAGCCAATAACACAGAGTTGTGTTAGCAGACTTGTTGCAAAGTTTAAGGAAACAGGATCCATAGAAGATAAACCACGCAGTGGACCTTCAAGGAGGTCCACTGACGATGATACAGCGACTGCTATCCTGGCTCATTTTAACAGAAGTCCCAATAAGTCTCTTCGGCGATTGTCCGCTGAGACAGGAGTGTCAAAGAGTAGCATCCATCGCATTCTTCAGGCTCACAAATGGCATCCATATAAACTTCAGATCCTACAGAAATTAAGCGAAGATGATCCCGACCGGCGTATGGAATTTTGTGAATGGGCTACGGAACAATATGCTCGGGATGCCAATTTCCCGTCCACCATTCTGTTCAGTGACGATGCTATTTTTTATGGAAATGGTGAGGTAAATCGACAGAACACCCGCTACTGGTCTCAAAACAACCCTCACTGGTATACCTCTTCAAAGGAACAAGGTGCATCTCGGGTGATGGTATGGTGTGGCATTTGGAAGGATCGCATCATAGGCCCCCTCTCTTTCGATGAACATGTCACTGGAGGCACCTGCCTACGTATGCTCAAGGAAGAAGCATTTCCCAGTGTCTTGAACGAAGAAGGAAATTTCCAACATGGTTCCAGCAAGACGGCGCTCCTGCACATTACAGCACCCAAGTAAGGGAATACCTGTACCAACAATTCTCTGGTCATTGGATAGGACGTCGAGGGCCTGTGGAATGGCCAGCTAGAAGCCCGGATCTCACGCCACTAGATTTTTTATCTCTGGGGCCACTTGAAAGCGCTGGTATACGCAGAGAAAATTAAGAGTGTTGAACATTTGCGGCAGCGCATTATTGGGGCATGTAACACCATTACTCCTGACATCATTCACCGTGTGCTTGCTGACTGGGTATCATGTTTGAATTTATGTATTGAAAACAATGGTGGACATATTGGGCACGTTCTATAAATAAAAGCTTTTGTTTTGCCTTTTTTATTATTTTTCCTATGATGCCGGACTTATGGAACACCCTGTATATATATATATATATATATATATATATAATATATATTATGTATAGAAACGACGTAAGTATAGAGGAGTGTTCTGCACACGAGGAAGAGAAATAACGAACAAATGAAAAATGAGGTAACCGCCACATTTGTTCGTTATTTCTCTTCCTCGTGTGCAGAACACTCCTCTATACTTACGTCGTTTCTATACATTAATATACTGCGTGGTCATTGCAGTTAAATGTGTATATATATATATATATATATATATATATATATATATATATATATATATATCTTAACGGGAAGTAAGATGAAAAGTTTAACATTTTTCACATAGAGCATTATTCCGCCCATACGCCTATTTCAGGGTTTTAGCAGCTCGCAGTAGCATTGCCAAGCAAATAGGGAGTAAAATACTGATGAGGCTTAGCTACATCGTTCATCACCTCTGAAAGCAACGACGCTCTGTGTTATCACCAGTTCAAAGAATATCCACACCCACATCCGTTAGTGCGCAAATTTCATCAGTTTGTATTGTGGATATCTCTAATTGTTATCAGTCCAGATGCATGATTCATCGGAAGCAAAATGCACTATAAGTTCCTCTTCAAGGCAGTACAGATTTACCTGTATCGATCACATTTGCATTCATACTGCCCCAGCCTTGCTACACACACACACACACACACACACACACACACACACAAAGAATGATTACCCCCATGGACAGACATCTTTATTTGTATTTCAGATCTTTCGACAGTAACAGCTACCATTATCAATGATTACAAATTTAAAATAGAATGAAATATTACACATTAAAAAGCTTCAAATCCATCTAACAACAAAATTAAAATAACTCCATACATTTCAAAGCAGCAAAATTAAATTAATTATAATCTAAACTTTTAATAACACAATTAAATAATACAATAATAACAGAGTGAAGCTATTAAAAGTTATTAAAAGAGGTTTATTCATTTAGATCAGTGGTTCTCAACCTTTTAATGTCTGGAATCCATTTTCACATTTATCCGCGATTCCATCAGATTCCATCTTATTTAAAACCTTGAAAAGTACTTCAAATGTGATTCAAATTTAAGACGTTATTTATATTTATAATTAATTAATAATATTAATAATAATAATAACCACAAAAAATTTTCAACAACGTATTTACAATTTATATTGTACATATCAATATTTTTTAATGGAAAATATAATTATTAGTACTCTCTGTCCCGGTAACCCCAAGATAATAATAGCTCACCCATTCTATTTGAGGTCGCGACCCCTAGGTCGAGAACAACTGATTTAGATTATGTTCACGCTCAGAAATCGATAAAGTTTTCGTTAAAAGTGGCAATCTGTGACTATATAATTATATAAAACTTAGGTTATAGAAAACTACGTGTAAAGATGAGTGCTACTGTAGTATGCGGTCTACCTACGATTCGGCGGTCTACCTTTTAATTATAGCTTCTTATCTTCTTATTATTTTATTATTAGGTTAATTGTACGCCTTTGACGATTGGTTAGGTTAAGTCGCGATATTTTCGTTAAAACTAACGAAAATATCACGACTTAACCTAACCAATCATCAAGGGCGTACTGTAGTATGCGGTCTACCGTTAAGTATGCGGTAGTAGTATGTTTAACTTCTTTAATAATTCCTTAATTGTGTAAATTAAATTATAATTCCTTTCAATTCATTTTCAATTCCTTTTAAATATTTTGAACGGTAGACCGCATACTACAGTAGAAACTTAACGGTAGACCGTATACTACAGTAGAAACTTAACGGTAGACCGCATACTACATTAGCACCTAAAGATGTTGGTTGGTGGCAGTCTCTTGTCATATGAATGGAGTCTAACACTCCTAAATTAAGAAAATGTTTCTGACAATCTCTATTCGATATTTCTCTTACGATGACATGAAATAAGTTCTTTGATTCAGATTTTTGTTGCACACTTCCGGAAAAACCTAAACAAATTCTACTACATAATAATTTTGTTTTTTTTAATTTTATTCTTTTCCCACCTAAAAAATATAGAATTTAAAAAATATCAATTAATAATTTTTGGAGCTTTGATTTTTTCTTTTAAGTAAGTATATATATGTTACGCGTAATGTGGATAAATGCCTAATGTTTTCATAAGGCAAGATATTGCCTAATATGCACGTTAGAACTTTGCCTTAGATTAGGTTAGGCTAGGTTAGGTGTTTTTCTGAGTGTCTGACTGTGTTTGACGCAGTGAAACACCTAACCTAAGGCAAAGTTCTAACGTGCACATTAGGCAATACCTTGCCTAACATTAACATTAGGCAATTATCCACATTACGTGTTATATATATATATATATATATATATATATATATATATATATACAGGGTGGCGCAGAGTCGTGCATCATAGGAATTTTCAGTGTTGACTATAATATATTTAAATTCTGTACCGATTCATCGATTTGTTGTACCTGGTATTCCATACATTAAAACCAAGCTCACCCTCTCGTCTCTTGTTAATTTCGCAGCCTAAAAGAAAAAATAATATATTATAATCAACACTGAAAATTCCTATGATGCGCGACTTTTGCGCCACCCTGTATATATATATATATATATATATACACATATATATATATATACAGGGTGTCCATAAATGTTTACCCTGAAAACAGTATGCTCTCATGTTTTAATGACGAATCTTACATCCGTTTTCTTTTTACAGGTGATCTCGTACATGCATAGAGTTTCTGTGCTGGTGTGTTTCGTCTACCGCATTCGCCGCTAGGAGCGCTGTAGTAGCTGTTCAGTTAAGATAGCGTCTGTGACAGAGAAGGCACAATGTGTTATGTGGCTTGCAGAAACAAAATCTCCTGTCAGTGTTCAGCGAAGGTTCAGAACAAAGTATGGAAGGAATCCACCTGATGTGAAGTTAATTAAGTCGTCGATGAAAAAATTCTTGGAAACTGGAAACGTGGAAAAGGGAAAGAGCAGTGGTAGACCATCAGTTTCCGATGGGACGGTGGAAAACATTCAAACTGCTTTTACACGGTCACCAAGGAAATCGGTGAGACAAGCTTCATGCCAACTAAAGATACCAAAGTCTACGGTGCACAAGGTGTTACACAAACGTTTGAAGTTACATGCCTACAAGGTACAAATTGTTCAAGAACTGAATCCTGATGACCGTCCAAAACGTGAACAATTCGCTATTGACATTTTGAACAGCATTGACGAGGATAATGACTTCTTGTTACGTGTCTGCTTTTCAGACGAGGCTACGTTTCACCTTAGTGGTAGAGTCAACAGACACAATGTGCGTATTTGGGGATCGGAAAACCCACGTGCCGTAAGGGAGCATATTCGGGGCAGTCCGAAGATCAATGTCTGGTGTGGACTAATGCATGACCAGATAATTGGTCCTTTCTTCTTCGCTGAGAACACTGTTTCCGCAACTGTGTACCTGGATATGCTCACCAATTACGCCATCCCCCAGCTGCAGGACAGGCAGCCAACTGTCATCTTCGAACAAGATGGGGCACCCCTTCATTGGGCGCATGTTGTT
The DNA here is from genome assembly GCA_023014485.1 of Bathynomus jamesi. NCBI lineage: Eukaryota > Metazoa > Arthropoda > Malacostraca > Isopoda > Cirolanidae > Bathynomus > Bathynomus jamesi. Next base: position 693,819 of record JAJOZX010000839.1, read on the forward strand.
CGTGAAACTCTCGACGCAACATTTCCAAATCGATGGATTGGCAGGGACGGGCCAATCCCATGACCCCCAAGATCACCAGACATTACCCCGCTGGATTTCTTTCTCTGGGGTCATGTTAAAGATTTGGTTTATGCAACAGTTGTTCCAAATATCAGGACATTGCGAGAACGCATTACGGATGCAATTGCAACAGTTAACCCACAAATTTTGGAAAATGTGTGGCGTGAGTGTGAATACCGTTTAGACATTTTACGTGCCACTAGGGGTGCACATGTGGAAGCTTATTAAGTTCATTAACTATGTATCAAAACTTTGTATGTTTATCTACTTATGATTAAAACTGTGTTTGAATACGAGTGTTTTTTTAAAAGTTATAGCATTCTTTAATCAGGGTAATCACTTATGGACACCCTGTATATTCCAATTTAAAAAAATACGCAATTTCATCTGTAAATGCAAAAGGTGAATTTTAACACAACTATAGTTACTGGGACCTCAAAAGTATGAAGTATGAAAACGGATGAATATGAATGACGAACTAAAATAACAAATGAAAATTAAGAGAATGGCTGTCATAAAAGAATTTTTTTTTACCAAATTAAAGCAGACATTTTTAAAAATAAGGGAAGTAACGTACTGCAACATTAAATTTGTACTCTCTAAAAGTGGGAGCAACACATTTGGCGAAAGATATTATTATTATTATCACTGTGAACAGAGGCTCTACAAAGGAAGCGTAATTGGGTCAATTCTTTACCAAAATAGTGTCAGCGAAATCTGGTTTCGTTAATTTCACAGTAATTGAATTATTAGTAAAGAAAAACTGCATTACAAGATTACATATCTCTCTCTCTCTCTCTCTCTCTCCTCTCTCTCTCTCTCTCTCTCTGGGTCCGCGCGCTGGGTATCGGTGGGGAAATAGGTAGGTGGATTGAAAACTGGCTGAGGAATAGGTGGCAGAGGGTTGTAATTAAAGGGGTTAGTTCGGGTTGGGCCTCGGTCACTAGTGGGGTTCCTCAGGGTTCCGTTTTGGGGCCACTGTTGTCTATCATTTACATAAATGATATCGACGGTGGCATCGTCAGTCGGATCGCCAAATTCACTGATGACACCAAGCTTGGGTCCAATGTTGGGACGCCCGAAGCGATCGAGGAACTGCGTGCGGACCTAGGTAGGATAGGAGAGTGGTCCAAAAAATGGCAAATGCCGTTTAACTTGGGTAAATGCAAAGTGATGCACATTGGCTACGCCAATCCCAAGTCGGACTACTCGATGTTGGGGAACAATATCGAGGCGACTGATCTGGAAAAGGACTTGGGTGTGCTAATCAGCAGCGACCTTAAATTTACCAAACAGTGCGTAGAGGTGGAAAAGAAAGCCCAGAAGCTGTTGGGTTATATCAAAAGGCAATTTCAGTTTCGGAACAAGGAGATTGTGCTCTCTCTGTACAATTCCCTGGTTCGGCAGCACCTGGAGTATGCAGTGCAGTTCTGGTCGCCCACCCTCAGGAAAGATATTGAGAGGCTGGAGCGAGTGCAGGCGAGGGCCACAAAGTTAATCCCTTCCGTTAGGCATATGGGCTACAATCGACGCTTACGCGCCCTGAACTTGTTTTCGCTGGAAACTCGGAGGCTGCGCGGTCAACTGATCGAGGTTTTCAAGCTCTTACGCGGGTTCAACGATGTCGATTTTAGAAGCATGTTTAGTTTAAATGATAACCCAACTCGCAACAATGGTTGGAAGTTGGATTTGAAACGGTTTAGGACTAGTGTGTGTGGGAATTACTTTACATATAAGATCTGTGACACGTGGAACAGTTTACCTTCAGAAGTTGTGAACAGTTCCTCTTTGGATCATTTCAAGGAAAGGTTAGACCAAATCTTGCACACTATTTGAGTGTGTAGAAAATTTTCCGTGGCACCCGTTGCCATTGGTACCTCCTCGGTATGGGCCGTAAGGCCTTTTGAGGTACTTCTTTTCCTTGTAACTCCTTGTAACTCTCTCTCTCTCTCTCTCATTATTATTATTAGTAGTAGTAGTAGTAGTAGTAGTAGTATTTGTTATTACTACTATTATTACTTGCCATTTTCACTTACGTAATAAATAAACTGAATCCCATTAATTTTGTCTTAAAAGCTTCCATGCTTCCAATGGCATATTCACATTAGAATACTGTGAATATATGAACGCCGTGTCAGATATTTAAATTGTACGGAAAAATGTTGAAAAATATTGTCAAACTTTATGTAACTTGTATTCTTTTCCTGAAAAGAGTTTTTTTTATGGTTTATAAGCTAGGCTGACCATACGTACCGTTTTGAACGGGACAGTACCGTTTGTTTTATATTTCCTGGCCGTCCCGTCGTTTTAATAAAAATGTCAATTTTGTCCCGGTTTATGTACTTACTTTTTCATGAATACAGAATATTACATAACCCTGTCCCTTTTTTGCCATCCCAATGTCCCGTTTTTGTCTCAAGGAAATATGGTCAGCCTATTTATAACTGAATGAAAGTCGTAAAATAAATAACTGTAATTAAATAAATAGAAGCCATTGGCATAATAAATCTGGGAAGATTTATAATATAGTTTCAGATATGAAGTAGTAACTGTAAAATTTATGGTTATATTATATTTGTTAAAGAATATATATAAAATAACGGCAAAATGAATGATCCGTTCTTAATATTAAGCTGGTTTTTTTTTTTTTCTTAATTACAACTAAAAAATATACTTAAAAATATTCATACAATAGACAAGCGGCCAGGAGTGATAACAAAGACTTGATCTGGTATTGAACACACCCTGGACCTATTCGAAACCACAAGTCCAACCATGTGGTCAAACAACAAATTCATCCAACCCTGCCCCTTTGATTACATTTTATAGCTGCAATTTTGAAGAGCTGGATTTACTTTTTATGCAAAGGGAGTTTACATGACCACAGCATTTAATCTGTTTCTAAAGAATCTGAAAACCAAACTTTAACTTTCAAGAAAATAAATCAAATTATTTAATACCATAAGTGGAACAGTGTGTTTTGCTGAACTGCACATTAACAATTTTTCAGGTTGCATAGAGTATATTAAAAAAACTTTAAGCACACACACACACACACACACACACTTGTTTTGGTGCCACTGTAGTATGCGGTCTACTACGATTCGGCGGTCTACCTACGATTCGGCGGTCTACCTTTTAATTATAGCTTCTTATCTTCTTATTATTTTATTATTAGGTTAATTGTACGCCCTTGACGATTGGTTAGGTTAAGTCGTGATATTTTCGTTAAAACTAACGAAAATATCACGACTTAACCTAACCAATCATCAAGGGCGTACTGTAGTATGCGGTCTACCGTTAAGTATGCGGTAGTAGTATGTTTAACTTCTTTAATAATTCCTTAATTGTGTAAATTAAATTATAATTCCTTTCAATTCATTTTCAATTCCTTTTAAATATTTTGAATGGTAGACCGCATACTACAGTAGAAACTTAACGGTAGACCGCATACTACAGTAGAAACTTAACGGTAGACCGCATACTACAGTAGCACCCTTGTTTTTGTTATCCCCGTGCTTTGACCCTACATTTTGGGACCTTTTCTTAGTTTATCAAACATTTTAGGTCCTTCGTGCAAATTTACAATTTGGAACATAAGTAATGGATGAGATAGTTTACATTTTGCGTTTTAATTAATGTGTCTTTGTGTGATGACATTTTATATTATTTTGGGCTCAGTGTAAGCAATTAATATACGTAACGGTACTTGTAGGTTATCTCCCCCACCACCAATTTTGACAGAATATTTTCGTTAAAACTAACGAAAATATCACGACTTAACCTAACCAATTATCAAGGGCGTACAGTTGATCTATTACATTGGGGAACAAATTTCAACTTTTTGTCTATTGAATTAGATTTGACAGTTAGTTCTAGGTAATTTGGGTGCGCTGAGCACGAATTTTTACTCGATTTTGCTCTATCAGGTCCTGATTTTGCTCAACACCCCTCCTCTTTCGTCGTATTCATAAAAAGGTTTTTTTCTCAATACTCGCTGTCTTTTTGCAGTTACACATTATGCAACTAGGTTTTTATCTAGGTATTTGTACCTATTGTTATGGTATTGTTGTATTATGTATATTTTTATATGTAACACCCTAAAAATATTTTTAATTTTGTCATTTTTAACCCATTTTAATATTAGTAAATTAAGCTAAAAATATCATAGAATTCTAAAATTTTCTCGAGCGTTCCTGTTCTCTGTAGAGTATTCTAGAGGGACAACTAAAATATATAAAAGCGACTCGTTTCCAGAGTTAATCAGTCAATTCAATCAGTCAGTCAGTCAGTCAGTCGAGTTAGTTAATTAAGTTTGGGCATTAACATAATTTTGAATTGGCATATGATTTAGTGAGTAATTTTGTCATCGTGATTTAATATAGTTGATTTAATTAGACGTAATTTATATTGTACCTACTCATCCGTGTTTCTAGTTTAATTTCATAGATTGTAAGTACCTATTTCATAATAAGTACCTATTTAAACTAATTTTTGTGTTTATATTTCAGATTTTCTTAAATTTATATGAATTAAGGGCTTTAAATACCTTTACAAATTGGCAGAACAATCAAGCAATATGTCATCAAGCGCTAGAAAGTTAAAATGCAAAAACAACCCTGATTCCTTCTGTTATATATGTGGAAATTTTACACTTCCACATCAACGAGCAAATATAACTGACTTCGTAAAAAGAGCTTACTTAGCTTATTTTGGCATAAAACTGGGGGACCAAGATAAATCGTGGGCTCCACATAAAGCCTGCACTATATGCATTGAAAGACTGCGACATTGGACGAAGGGTTCGGATTCAAAAATACCTTTTGGAGTTCCGATGGTAAGTTTATGATTTCATAAAACTACGTAATTTAATCACTAGTATACTGTAACTTACCTAAATGTAATTGTAACTTAGGTACATAAACAAAAATTTACAGAAAATGTTTATAAGAATCTCAAATATTGCATAAGGTTGAAACACATAGAAATGTTAAATGTTTGGGTGATAACTTTTGATAAAATTCATAAAAACAAGTCTCTCGTCGCTTTTGTTAACGCTTTACAATTTTTTTTCCATATCAGGTGTGGCGAGAGCCTACTAACCACGAGACCGATTGCTACCTTTGCTTTGTCAAGACTTCGGGCTTCACTAAGAAAAATAAACATTGTATCGAGTACCCAAATTTCGACACCGCGATACGACCTGTGCTACATTCAAATGAGATCCCCATTCCAAAATTTAAGGGTCTGCCAACTCAAGAATTAGTTGAAGATGTTCCTGAAAATATTGTTATGCACTTTGAGGAGTCAGACACCGATTTTGACCCCAGCGTATTTGAAAGTCAAAACGATCCGCAAAAGTTTAACCAGGCCGAGTTGAATGATCTTGTAAGGGATCTAAATTTGCCAAAAAAGGCTGCGGAAATTTTAGCTTCAAGACTTAAAGAGAAAAACTTGCTTACTTCAAACACATACATTTCATTTTACAGAAAAAGAGAAGAAGAACTTGTTAAATATTTTAGAACAGAGGATAGTTTAGTATATTGCTGCGACATAGTTGATTTGTTAAAGAAGATGGGGGTTGAGTCTTACGATGCAAATGATTGGCGCTTGTTTTTAGACAGTTCGAAAAGAAGTCTTAAGTGTGTGTTGTTGCATAATGGCAATCTATACGGCTCGATACCGATTGGGCACTCAACAAAATTAAAAGAAAAGTATGAACATATAGAAAAGGTTTTAAATCTTATCAAATATAGGGAGCACGAGTGGATCATATGTGTTGACTTAAAAATGGTTAATTTTCTGCTAGGACAACAAGGAGGGTATACTAAATATCCCTGCTTCCTTTGCTTATGGGACAGCAGAACCAAGGAAGAACATTATTTCAAACAAATCTGGCCAGCACGAACATCACTTACTGTCGGAGAAAAAAACGTAATTAATCCACCTTTAGTGAGCAGAGATAAAATCATATTTCCTCCTCTGCATATAAAACTAGGCCTCATTAAACAATATGTAAAAGCTTTAGATACGAACGGCGAGTGTTTCAAATACATAACTTCAAAATTTCCAAGTTTAAGTTATGAAAAAATCAAGGCGGGAATTTTCGACGGTCCACAAATAAGAACAATGATTAAAGACAGCAATTTTCCTAATGTCATGAATGAACGCGAAAAAAATGGCTGGTTCTCATTCGTGGACTTGATAGAAAACTTTTTAGGCAATTATAGGGCAGATAACTACGAAGAAATCGTAAAAAAACTTTTAAGGGACTACAAAGAGTTAGGTTGCAATATGAGCATAAAAATGCATTTTTTGAATAGCCATCTTGACCAATTTCCAAGTAATTTAGGTGATGTAAGTGACGAACAAGGGAGAGATTCCACCAAGATATCAAAATTATGGAGGAACGGTACCAAGGCCGCTGGGATTCCCACATGATGGCTGATTACTGCTGGTGCTTGAAAAGAGACCTGCCATCAACAAGCAAATACGCTAGAAAGTCTTACAAAAGGAAATTTTTGCCACAGTGAAAGCTTCATATCTGTTTGTTTTTTTATTTTAAGTCATTTCTATCGTTATAATGTAATTTTACTGTAGTTTGAACTGCTTGTATTCATGAAACTTGAAAAAAAAATTTAACACATGACTTAATTTTTTAGTCCTAATTTGAAAAATCTGGAAAATGGCACATAGGCTGTCGACAAGAATCAGGACCTGATAGAGCCAAACCGAGTTGAAATTCGTATTCAGCGCACCCAAATTACCTAGAATCAAGTGTCAGATATCATTCAATAAAATACGTGTTGCCCAGTGAATTATTAATTATAACATTGTTTGTTTCTGGAATAGTATTTGCTATTTACTAATAGATCAACTGTACGCCCTTGATAATTGGTTAGGTTAAGTCGTGATATTTTCGTTAGTTTTAACGAAAATATTCTGTCAAAATTGGTTGGGGGTAGATAACCTACAAGTACCTACGTAACTATTAGGAACTTGGGATCACCTGAAGATCCGTCACCCCAGCCCTTTTTAGTTAGCTTTATAAGGCTAACTAACAAAACTATCACGACCTAACCTAACCAGTCGTCAAGGGCGTACAGTTGACCTAACGACTGGTTAGGTTAAGTCGTGATATTTTCGTTAGTTAGCCTTATAAGGCTAACTAACGAAGGCTGGGGGCCGTGATCTTCAAGTGATCCTATTCGTTCCTTTTATCAATTTTGTAGTTTAGAATAAAAGAATTATTTATATATTCCTTGGAATACTTATGAAATACACATATAATAACGAGTTCTTCAGCCTTCTCATGGTTTCTAAATGATGGAAGATTTCAAAAGATTAATTCTACTCTATATATATATATATATGTGTGTGTGTGTGTGTGTGTGTGTGTGTGCTCGCGCGCGCGCGGCCGTATGGAACTGGGCATAAGTGAGGTCGAGTGTGTAATAATTCATAGATGTAGTGGGATAATTTTTTGTGAGGTAACACTTTTGGTACCTCGGAACACTAATTTTTTTTATAAAAAATCTAAAAACTTTTAATGTCGGAAAAAAGATATGTTGGTCCTGGTTAGGTTAGTTAAGGTTTGGTTATGTTAGATGGCACTGAGGTTAGGTTAGGTTAAATCAGGTTTGGTTAATTATTTTTTTAGATATATGGATTTAAAAAAGTCGGTACCTCAGTTATGCGGAGATACTCATATCTGTGTAAAAAAAGTCTTTAAATGAAATACTCGTACAATTCCTACCTCTTCAACAAAGTTTAAATGATGTACTGTACGTATAAGTGCTCTGAGACAGTTTGTAGCCAGATTCACCGAGTTTAAAAGCCCCATTCGCACTATCGTCAACGACAACAATAACAAACAACGGTACAAACTTTTATTCTCATTATCATAAAAAAACAAGAAGGTTGTTACAACAAGAAGGTCGTTACAACCTATAAAATGACTTGAATGCAATATTTATGACCAAATTATACGATATGTGTAGTTTTTGTATTGCTTATTATTAAATTTTTGGTTTTCAGAAATGATGATTTATTTGTCACGACTGAAAGAAGTGTTCCCATTGTTTGCATCTCAAAGACACCTCACCTTTTTCAGCTATTATTTTTTTTCTATTCTGTTTCGTGAAAGATATTGTTTACGAGAAGAAGATCCTCAACGTTAAAGTTTTACATAACCGAATTATCGTTACAGTTAACATCGTCATCGATGACAGGCTGACAAATATTTGACGAGAGGTGCCATACCGATTGGATGTGTGCCAATAATACACATATTGAGTTTGTCTATTCCTAAAAAAATTTATTGGGTGAAATATTTATAGGCTGCAAACCATTTCTGTATATATATATATATATATATATATATATACATATAATATATATATCGGAGTTTTTCATTACAATTTACATGTACAAGGTGGCTATAAAAGCTGGGAACATAGAACATTTCTCTCAGAGCTGTAGGTTATCTGCAACGGAGTAAAAGTTATCTTAATATATCCTATTTTTCCAGAATTTATAACCACCCTGTAGTTATCATAAATGAAAATACCATTAAATATGCAAATAGTATACAAAGAAAATAATAGAACCCGTTTCATTCTGTGATAATTTGGCCGTTATCATTCAGACGAAAATGACAAACAGTGAGGAAAATTAATGGCAATTTTAAAAGAGTCACTAAAGATGTTCATGGATTAATTACTCTTCAACAATGACGATCAACTAGAATGGGAATTTTCCGAAGTCATGGCAACGGCGGGCGGAGTTCTTGAGGGAGAGAGCTTTTCTCTCCTATTACATTCTAATGATCAAACACAAAGAGAACAAACGGGAACACGAGAGGAACATTCGCACTCGAAATTATTTTCATTGTTTTACGTAGTCGTTATAAGAAGGGACTGACGCGAGATCAAACATACTCGGACGCGAGGTTCAGGAAATTTTGTTTAAAGACTACATACCTTTTAATTAAACAAAGATAGAACTTGGAACATATATATATATATATATATATGGGAATGAACTCAGAATATATATATCTCCATATGTATAAAGGGTGCGATATATACCCTCATAAACTCTGCAGGAATATAACTGTGTGCAAGCATGGCTGAGAACAAAAGTGAGATATGAAGATTCATCACATCATTAACATACTTCAAATGCTCATTCGATAGGTCATCTATACCTGGAGGAAAAACCTGCCTTTAGCTCTTTAATCAGACTCTTAACTTCATGAACTGAAGTCCCGTATTTTCACTGAGACCTCCTAAGACATTCCAATTTCCATTACAGCCTATATTAAGATTAACTTTCCCCACGCTGTTAAGGATGTTTGAATACTGAACTTTCCATATCTTTGCAATTTCTTCATTCCCAGATACTCCATCACTTATTGATGGAATGACATTTTTGGTACTCGTTTTCCACTTAATAAATTTCAAAAAATCTTATTATCATTATTTAAGTTAGCTCCACAAGGTTTTGCTCTCCGAATACAGTCTTCCTGCTTACACCCTCTTAAGTCCGCTTTATAGTGAATGAACCCTGCTTCTACTCATATTCATGTAACTGGCCCTATTCTCGTTCGTCCAAGGAGACACCATACATCGTAAATGTCTTTCGATTTCCTTTACAGGGAAGTAATAAAATCATTTCATTCAGAAATAAAGTAAATATTAAGTCAACATTTACTTCCTTAAAGAATTCTGTTCCAAATTTTTTTGTATGAAATTATTTATATGTTAAAGCGAGCGTGGACTGACGAGATCAAAGTTGGTTCTGCTACTATTGACCTAATTTACACACACATTTTTTACTTAATATTAAGCCCTTTCTTGTAAGGATTTTGCATCAGTTTCCCGAGCATATTGGCTGTCATAATACCATGACACCAATTTTAAAGAAGTATTAAAGGTTATTATTGGTTTATATGTAAATAGCCAATATCATCAGGGAAGATTTTTCATTACAAAATGTCCATATGTAAAGATAAATGAAGTGTCAGATTTCACGCGAGCCAAACAAACAATTAATGTCAATTCATTTCAAAGATCCTAAAGAAAACTTACCGTGAGGAGTCACTCATTTTTAAAGTAAAAAAATTAAACCATAACACTAAGGGAAATTTCTTCACAGAAAATAAAAATTTCACGGTACAAATATTCCCATTACTACAGCGAAATTATTGAACGTACAATGAGGAATATATAAAACGTATGATTTAGTCGAAGTTAATATTTTTAATATTTTATTATGCATAAAAAATGAATACAATTTACTTATATTTTCAACTACTCATATATAATGGAAGCAAAACTTCATTTCTTCATAGCAAAATTCGACAAAGAAAATTAACTAATGTACCATATTGTACAATCCTCTCAAGGAATGTTTTAGTCATTTAATACATACATACATACATACATAGATTAATATATGCTAATTAATCATGCTTACGACTACACCACTATATATAAGGGTGTAGTGGTTAGAATAGCTGACTACGAATCCACCGGCCCCGGATTCGATTCCCGGTGACGGCAGGCGGCGCGCAGCAAATTCAGTTGTTCATCCTTCCATACAATAAAAATGGTTGGTAGATATACTCTGAGTAGCCTAGTGGTTAAGACGCTGGGCCGCTGGTCGGGAGGTCGAGAGATTGAGTCTGGGCGAGAACTTTGTAATTTCTGACTACCCGTGGTTCGGATTACCCGTGGTTCGGATTCCATGTTAAACTGTATGTCTAAGGTGGAGTAACAAGCTTGACCTTCGTCAGAATGAACAGTTCGGGCGGAAGCAAAACCAAGGTTAATCAAGGTATGCATATACATATATACAATATATATAATTTATTTATTTTACATGTTTACTTGTAAAATTCATTCAATATATATATATATATATATATATACTCGTGTATGTATGTATATATATATATATATTATTACTTGTTTCAGTACGTGACTTATTTTTTCTCTCTCTTTCAGTCATAATATTTAGTTTATTTGTTTTTAAATGTATTATTGTTCGATTTACCTCATCGCTTATTACCTTCAAGAATATTATACTATGTTATAAGATTTATATCTTGCCAATAAAGTTTATCATTATCATTATCATTATCATGTAGGGTTCACAAAATTAAACGGATACTACGATGACTGTCCTCAACAACAAATGGCAAAGCTTATCAATGGAATATCAGAACGTGTCAACTTCATATAATGCAAAGGGGAAAACAACTCGATAATTATAAATACTGTATATTGATTCAATATTTATTTTTGTCATCTCTCTCTCTCTCTCTCTCTCTCTCTCTCTCTCTCTATATATATATATATATATATATATATATATATGTATATATATATATATATATATATATTCTACTGCAGCACCCCTAAATTGAATCTAAAGGATTATAACCCGTTTTCTATTCCGCAATATAGAGGACTCTGATTTGGTCGTTATTATGCGAGATTAGTACAGAATTCTGTACAGATATTATTACACTTCAATTTATCTCTTTGTTACTAACTCACTGAATTATTTTTTTTTAAACCCTGAAGCCTTCCATTGATGAGGCATCGTAATTCAATTATAAATATATATATTTCTATATTTTTACAATTTTTTTTTAAAGTTTGCTGAAATTAATATTTGCATACCAATAATGTTCTGACGGGATCTGAGATTATACAGGGTGTTTCACAACCGGTCTGCCATATTTTGGGGAATGATATCGAGTAAAAAAGTTAATACAACATAAGTGCTATTTCCAACCGTTGCGGAGCTACGGACGTTTAAGATGTGCAAACAACAAATCCCTACTTGTGTGTAATTCGGTAGATGGCAGCACTGGTGGTAGTTTTAGTTAACGAAGTTACCACTACTAATCCTCAGTTTTTCCTTTCAGTTGGTTCTGATCTGTGGTACGAGACACTGTGTTGCGCTAAGGTGAACAATCAAAATGAATCAACGGTTCACACCAGCTGAATACGCTGATATCCATTTCATTTATGGATTCTGTGATGGTAACAGCAGGGAGGCAGTTGAGGAATATCAAAAACGTTTTCCGAACCACCAAATACCAAACAGGCAAGTGTTTAGTGACACACACACCAGAGATTAAGGGGAACGGGGACAATTGTTCCACGTAACCAAGAACATGTTGCACGACGGCCCGTTGTTGTGGAGGAGCGCAAACTGGACCTAGTACAACGTAACCCAACTACCAGTGTTCGAAGGATTTCTACACGAATTGGTGAATCCGCATCGCGTGTATGGTGAACTATACATGATGAAGGTTTGTATCCCTATCATTTGCAACGTGTGCAAGCTCTTCAACCAGATAATTAGGATAACGTGTTCAGTTTTGCCAGTAGATGTTTATGCATCGCCAAATTCTTAATCGCATACTCTTTAGTGATGAAGCACAATTCATTCGGGATGGAATTAACAATACACGAAATTCCCACTTGTGGTCCGCCGATAATCTCCAAGTATCGTTGAAGGAAACTTTCAACATCGATTCTCAGTGAATGTTTGGTGCGGTGTAATTGGAGGATCAGCTGATTGGACCGTTCGTTTTGGAACAACGATTAACTGCTGATATTTATCTGAACTTCTTGACGAACGAATTGCCGCTTTTGATGGAGGACGTGCCCTTGGAGACAAGGCGCAGGATGTTCTTTCAGCACGATGGGGCGCCACGACATTTTGGTCGTCATGTTACGAATTACTTGAATCAGTGGTACGGGAATCGTTGGATTGGTCATGCTGGTCCAATATCGTGGCCCTCAAGATCTTCGGACCTAACCCCGTTAGATTTCTTTTTATGAGGACTTATGAAAGAGATGGTCTATAAGACCAAACTACAAACGAGAGAGGAACTCTTGCGTCGTATTATGGATGCCGCTGCTTACATAACTAAAGAAGCTAAAACCATGCTTCGAATTTCTTGTAAATCCTTTCCTGATTGATGTCGTCAACGATGGCTGTCCTGGTACCACACCTTTTGTTACGGAAGCTGCTTCAATACAAAAGAACTTTTGGAGCTACAGGAGGACGTAGGTTTAAAGTTGATACATAAAAGCTTATCTGCAGTTAAGTTTTGGAAGTAAGTACCAGAGACAAAGTATCCTCACCTCAGGAAAACCAGTTTCCGACTTATCTCAGTTTTTGGGACAACTTATTGCTGTGAAGCACTCTTCTCGGTAATGAAGTTTGTAAAGTCAAAACATCGTGCTGCCCTCACTAACGAACACCTGACTGAGCTTCTTCATACCGCCTTAACATCACATCAGCCAGACTTTAAAGCATTAACAGCCAAAATGAAGACCCAAACTAAGCCTTCTACAAGCAGTAATTAAACAATTTAATAATGTGAGTATAACTATATGTATGTTTTTAATAATTAAATTCTTTTTAAAATATTTTGCGGCTCTCGTACATCTGAAAAACGTCGTATGTGGCTCTTGGGTCCAGGAAACTTGGCCACCCCTGTCATATTGCTTCCCAGGAACCTCTCTTTAACATATTGCTTCCCAGTGTATATCACTAACATATTGCTTCACAATAGTTAGGATAAGGAGTACGATAAAAAATGTTCGCGTTAATAAAGTAAAGGCATAAAAAGTAAATCATAACATGTTAAAATATTAGATTGAAAGTAAATTTATTAGAATTGTTGCGCTATATGGTCACACAAAGTAAAAAATGGATTTCGGAAGAATCGGTCACGCCACATCATTTGCCACAAGTACGAGTTGAGTAGCTCCTTTTTGCATCCTTTCATTTTCTTTATATATTTAATGTAGGTTAACTGAATGCCCGGTTAGGTCAACTGAATGTCCGGTTAGGTCAACTGTACGCCCTTGACGATTGGTTAAGTTGTGATATTTTCGTAAAACTAACGAAAACATCACGACTTAACCTGATCACTCATCAAGGGCGTACAGTTGACCTAACCGGGCATTCAGTTAACCTACATTAAATATATAAAAAATGCCAGGTTAGGGCACTTATAGCTTTGTTTACGGTCGGTAGGTTATCTCCTAGATTATCAACCTCTTTCTAACCAACCAACCTTTCTCTTTTTGACATATTGCTTCCCAGTGTTAATCACTTTAACATATTGCTTCCCGAATGCTTTGGGAAGCAATATGTTAAAGTTATCTCAGTATTTTTAACTCTCTTCTACATTTTTAATAGGTAGCAGCAATCAGGGACAAGAAAGTACGTCATATTCAAAATTCCAGGCAGACTATGATAAGCTAAATTAAATTAATAGTACTTATTGATATGTAATTAAAAGATGTCTGTAGGGAAATTAATGGTGCTACTATAGTATGCGGTCTACCATTTAATTATAGTTTCTTATCTTGTTTACTAATTGCTTGTTTACATCCCAATGTCACTCGCCCTTGACGATTGGTTAGGTTTAATCATGATATTTTCATTAGTTTTAACGAAAATATCATGACTAAACCTAACCAACCGTAGGTAAACCGCATATTATAGTAGCACCAAATTAATTGTATACACACAATATGCAACAGTAACTACAGTATTTAGCTCTTTATTATTAGGAAAGTACCAATTTGTACAGGGTGTCCAAGAAACAATGCTTCAAAAGTACGGTAATTAATTAGTCATTTTTCTCATTATTAATTAATTAATTAATATATATCAAATATATATGGTTGTTTACATTTCCAAACTATTCAAATTTAGAACACTTCCACGTGAGGAATTGACGCTCAAATTTATTAAAGCGTTATTAAGATTCTCTCGTGGAATGGATCCAATAATCTTTGATTTTTTGACAGATATAAAAGTGTTTCAACAACCCCATAGAGAGAAGTCCAAAGTAGTTAACTCGGGTGATTGAAGTGGGCTATCTAGCGCTGAAACACATTAACATGAACAGAATTCACCAAAAGTTAACGTTTTGTGTGCTATGTTACGTAAGTTCATAATCACTTATTTTTTTGCAACGATTGTACCGTGACTGGAGCGGACTATTTTAATATACTGTTGACATTTTTTCTTCTACAACTAAGATCTACTAAAGTTGATACGAGAAGCATAATCTTTCAACTGCTGATCGCAACTTTCAAGAGGTAACCTTCCTCAGCGGTGGATAGGCCGTGGTGGACCGATAGCATAGCCACCTCGATCACCCGACTTAACCTCTTTGGATTTTATCTATGGCAGTATGTATAACCCTTGGGTATTGTAACAAACCGAGTAGTCTAGCAGACATTCCGTCAAAGAAACAGAGGTCACTGGATTCATTCCACGAGAGCATCTTGTTAACGCTCGAATGGAGTTCGAGAGTCGGATACACATTGCAGCGACAAATGATGATTATCTCGCAAAACTGTCCTAAACTTGGACAGTTTGGAAATGTAAACAACCACATAAATATTTTCTAAATAACAATTTTTTTTATATTATTCAATCACTTTTAGGATTATACAGGGTGTTCGTAAAGTCACGCAAGTGAATATGCATGTACACTTCACCATATTCACTTGCGTGACTTTAGGAACACTGTGTATTTTAAATAAAGTTACTTTTGAGGAACATAAAAAGGAATACTATCCCCCCCAAAAAATACGGGAGTAGATTTTTTTTGCCCCCCCCCCCCCGAACCAAAAGACACACATTACATCACCACACACACACACACACACACACACCACATATATATATATATATATATATATAGGGTGTCCCATGAGTCGGATCTTATAGGAAAATTTATTTTAAATTTACAAAAGTAATACATTCTAACTTAAACAAATGTTCAAACTGTTGTTGTCTTGTTTTGGAACCTTTTTTTTGTTGCAGGTAGAATAACACAAAATGGTTAATATTGAAGTGAGTTACACTTAAATATGGAAATGAGAACTTTTCCTAACAATATCATGAAGAAATAAACGAATCGATGGACTATTGACTATAATTTATTTTTTATTAATATAATTTTAAATTCAATTTAAAATATTTTTTCTTTAAAAAAATTGAGTTTCGCAACTTTTAAGAATATGATGACAAATTTTTCATGTTTTCTAATGTACTCACGGATGAATAGATAATGAGTAAATAGCAGGATTTGTGAATTCTGAAGCCTGATGTGCTTTAACATAAAAAATTCAAGACACACACACACACACACACACACACACACACACATATATATATATATATATATATATATATATATATATAAGCCTTTGCGGCAGGACGTCTGGGATACCCTATTTGAATTAGTTCTTTGCAAATCTTTGTGACTTTTAAAGTAAACAGAACTTATCCATCCCTTAACTAAACCAATGGTATACTAACATTAGAACATAGGATAGCAGCATAACCAGGAACTAAAGAGTAGTTTGAACTAATTCTAGTGTTATTCGACTTAATTCTAGTACGATGGATTTACTTCGTCTGTGAGATTCAACCTTATTTCTGTCTCAATGTTTTGGGTTCGACTTTATCCCATTCGATCTTCTTCAGCGTTCCTGTTGGGAGTTTCTAGGCATTCCGTATTCTTCGGGATGTTCCATATTTTATGTGTTCGGACAGCATCCTGTATAAAGCGTATACGGGACGCAATAAAAAGTGAACACTATATAACTGTCAATTTTAGTTATATTCGCGAAACGAAAATTGCTACAGGGTGACAATAGGTAACCAAAGTTTCACTGTCCAGTCGGAAACTGTACTATATTTCGATATTTAAAATCTGGCAACCCGAGTTCATACGTGTGTGTATGTGTGTGTGTGCGAATTTTTTTTCTGGTTGAATCTGGATGTTGATGTCTTAACATACAGAAATTTGAGCATATTGAAAAAGAAAGTTAAGATTTTTCATCATTGTAAAGTTAAGAGTGAATTTCATTCTTAAACTTTGAATAACTTTTGACGGTAATTCTACATTTTAACTTTTCCTCCGACCTTCCCAGAAATGTAAAATATATGCATGTATGTATGTGGGCATGTAAGTATATATGTATGGATGTATGTATATATGTATGTATTAAGGAAAGAACTTTAATACAGAAATATTTACCTTTCTCTGTTATACAATACAAAATGGCCATTAATACGTGGTACTGTAACTCCATTCTCTGTACGAGTTACGATTCTCTTTTTGTTCCATTTTAAATTCTCTCTCTCTCTCTCTCTCTCGTGTGTATATGTTCTTGGCTACCTTATGAAACCGCGACAGTGTCTAGAGTACACACAAAATTCATCACAACACGAAACTGCGTGTAACGACAATAGTGGTGTCGCCATAGTTTCAGACACTTTTTTTTTATTTAAAATCATCAGATATCATGAAAAGGGATATAAAGAAGGTTAGGCTAGGT
This sequence comes from Bathynomus jamesi, assembly GCA_023014485.1. Classification (NCBI taxonomy): domain Eukaryota; kingdom Metazoa; phylum Arthropoda; class Malacostraca; order Isopoda; family Cirolanidae; genus Bathynomus; species Bathynomus jamesi. Next base: position 711,281 of record JAJOZX010000839.1, read on the forward strand.
TAGGTTAGGGTTAAGTTAGGTTAGGTTAAGTTTATTGGATTATCTACACTAGGTTAAATATCGTCATCCGCAAGTGGTCATGGCTTCATAAATAAGGTAACTAAACATGTGTGTGTGTGTGTGTGTGTGTGTGTGTGTGTGTAAGTACCGTGAGAGTATAAAGTGTTTGTGACCCTGTAATGCACATTGTATAGCCTACAACTGTCTGGTTGCCCCCACCCACCCTATCAAATTGACAGTAATCAGTCACTGAAAATGACAAACTAACGAGAGCCCGCAGTGATTATTTATGAAAATGTTGAAATTTAAAATGAATCTTTAAAAAATTAATTTTAAAATATTCGCAAAAAGTTTCGAAATTAATTCATGCAATTTTTATACCGATGTATAAGGGGGGTTTTTCCCCTTCTAAAATTTACACCACCAAGCGTGTGACGAAACACAAAAGTTCGTCAATTATCCTCAGAATGGAAATAAACAAATTGAATATTTACATTCGGGGCCCATCTGCACTCTATAAAAATGTGTTGGAATTCATTTCACAAGGTACATAAAATAAAAGAGAAAAGGTGCTTAAAAATCTATTTTATTGTCTATATAGTATCTTCTACTTATATATATATATATATATATATATATATATATATATATATATATATATATATATATATTATATATATATATACACCCTTCCGATTTTTCACAAGTTGGACCTTTCTTTTCATGGTTCTGAATTTTATCTTAATTTTTCTCACCTTTTAAATTTAACTAACTATGGACTGTAATTAACTTTTTCTTCAATGGTCGCCATTTTGGTATAGAGTGAGTGTAGCCTAGTCTATACCAGCACCTCCAGCGGATAGTCTAGCCTAGTGTAGCCTAGTTTTAAAAAACCTTACTAGTTAAGCTTTATAAATGTACTTTAATATTTTATTAAATTTCAAATAGGTAAAAAGGTAATTAGGATCTTTTCTAAATGGACGACTCCACGGGATTTAGCTGAAAATTTGTATATTCTAATTACGAAAATGACGTCATCTAAATTATGTAGTGTTATGTAGTGGGTTTTACAAAATAAAACGCGGATAATATCCTTCATTTATTAAAATTTGTAATATTTAATAATATTTTAATAAATAATCTTCATTTGCATACCTTTTTCTCCATACAAACTCGCATAAACAGTAATTTTTGTTGTTGTTTTTAATGCTTATTTGTTGCCTGCCTAGACCTAGTTTAGTCTGAATATTATTGTTGTAGTGTGAGCATATGATAATGCAGTGCTGTGATCTATCTACTCGCGAGGTGACCCCGGTTAGGTCAATTGAATGCCCGGTTAGGGCAACTGTACGCCCTTGACGATTGGTTAGGTTGTCATGATATTTTGGTTAGTTTTAACGAAAATATCACTACTTAACCTAACCAATCGTCAAGGGCGTACAGATGACCTAACCGGGCGTCATGAGTGGTGCAAACTAGATAACGGTCATGCGCCATGCAAACTAGTGCGCATATAAATGCAATTTTTTTCATATGTTGTGCATATTTTATCCAGGAAAATAATGTCATTTTCGTTATTAGAATATAAAAATTTATTAGTATACAAATTTTCAGCTAAAACCCGTGGGGTCTTCCATTTGGAAAAGATCTGGTAATTAAATTTAAAACCCTTCAAGGATTATATATATATATATATATATATATATATATATATATATATATATATATATATATATATATATATAATAAAATCCTTGAAGGGTTTTAAATTTAAAACCCTTCAAGGATTATATATATATATATATATATATATATATATAATAATATATATATAATAAAATCCTTGAAGGGTTTTAAATTTAATTACCTTTTACCTATTTGAAATTTAATAAAAAGGCCTTTTATGAAATTTGGACTATTTCCTATTTTTTTTTAAATAAGATATTTAATGTAGATTTTGACGTTCATTTAAAAAATGCAAGTCTTTTTATGGAGAAATTATTATTTTAAAAGTTACACGGTGTTCTAGTTTACGTATAGTTACTATTTTAAAAGTTACATGGTGTACTAGTTTGCCTATAGTTACTGTAGATATTAGATAACGTTAAAACTAACGAAAATATCACGACTTAACCTAACCAATCGTCAAGGGCGTACAATTAACCTAACCTGGTATTCAATCTAATCGGGCATTCATTTGACCTAACCGGGCATTCAGTTGACCTGATTGATACCTACTTGTGCGAATTCGTGTGGCGACAGAAAAATAACGGTCGAAATCTATTCACACAAATATTAGTGACATAAGCCAATATTACTAAAGAATACAATAACTCTTGTATTAGTTTTCAGGTGTATTGTTATAGTTTTTGACATAATACAAAATTACAATAACAAACATAACTTTTGAACCGCTCATTTCTCCAAAAAAAAAACTTACATTTTTAAATCAGCGTAAAAATCTACATTAAATATCTTATTTTCAAAAAAATCGGAAACAGTCCAAATTTCGGAAAAGCTCTTAATAAAATATTAAAATACATTTATAAAGCTTAACTAGTAAGGTTTTTTAAAACTAGGCTACACTAGGCTAGACTATCCGCTGAAGGTGCTGGTATAGACTAGGCTACACTATATACCAAAATGGCGACCAGTGAAGAAAAAGTTAATTACGGTCCATAGTTAGTTAAATTTAAAAGGTGAGAAAAATTAAGGGTTCTTTTGTATTATCCTCCCAACACTAATTTTTTTATATAACGTTGGTTTGGTTTTGGTACTTTATTTTCCTTCCATTATAAAAAAAATTAGTGTTGATATTAGGTTAGGTTAGGTTAGGTTACGGTAAAAACAGCCCGCCGCAGGCGTTAGCCGTTATAAAAAAAAATTAGTGTTGGGAGGATAATGCAAAAGTACCAAATTAAGAAAAAATTCAGAACCATTAAAAGAAAGGTCAAACTTGTGAAAAATCCGAAGGCGGATGAAAATTTTGAAGGTCAGTAAATGACCAATGATAGAACAACAATAATAAATAATCGGTGAAGAAATTGTCGCAACTTTTAGAGATGCATTTGAAAGAAACCCAAGAAAATCGCTTACTCTGCTTTAAAGAACATGAACATTTCAGTATCAATATTGCGTAAAATCCTGAAAGTGAGTTTGCGTAACCATACTTACAAAATTCAAGATGTAGATGTTCAGCATTTAATGGACGAGGATTATGTCACCAAGCTAGACTTCCGCAAATTTCTAATGAAAATCAAAAATAACCAAACTTTTTGGAGCTGTTAACATCTTCAAATAAAGCGACATTTCATCTCGGTTTACCAATGTTAGCAGCCACAATTGCCGCAGTTGGACAAAAGAATAAAACAAATGAGCTTTGGACTCGTCAAAGAAATATTCTAAGATCACTGCGTGTGTCCTTTAAGAAAGTTACAGGATGGCTCTTTTCATTTTTTATTTTTTCATGAGGCAACTGCAAATGGAGAACTAACTCTACCTCGCAATGCTGTACAACTTCTTTTCCCTCAGTTTACGGCCATAAATCTCATTTTCGAGTGAGACTGAGCTCTCTGTCACTCTGCTTTGAAGGTTTGAGAATTTTTTTAACCAAACTTTCCCAGGAAAATGGATTTGGCGAGGAAAAACTTCGGTGGCCAATATGCACGTTCATACAACCTAATGCCTTTAGAATTCTTTTTATGGAGTTACGTACAAAGGTTCGTTTACACCACAAAGCCTCAATACATTTATGGTAAAAGTGAAGGTGCGATTCGAAATAATAGTCCGCCAAATTACACAACAGCCGAAGAGATGTTTCACTTTTTACAAACTAAGGTTGAACTTCGTTTGTGACACTCAAGATGACGTATATGTTGAGATGTAAAGTGTTGCTGTAAAGAAACATCATAATGCCGGTTATTGGTTTTTTCTCTTTAATGAGTATAAAATTATTTAATTTTAAAACCCTCAAACAATTTATAACAACCGTCATATATATATATATATACACACACACACACACACACACACACTTAGATTTGTTTCCGCACGAATTGTTCATTCCGACGAAGTCAAATTTGTTGTCCCACCTTAGACTTACAATTTAAGGAATCCGATGTGCGACCCACGATAGAAATAAAACATTAAAAGTCTTCGTCCAGATTCGATCTCCAGACCTCCCGCTCAACAGTCCAACGTCTCAACCACGAGGCTATCTAGCGCACCAATTTATCTACCAACCAATTTTTTTTTGGTGTAAGCTGAGCGCCGTTTGTCTTCGCTGGAAATCGAACGCGGAGCCGGTGGATTCGTAGTCAGCGGTGCTAACCACTACACCACCGAGAAGTAAAGGATATATATATATATATATATATATGGTACTTTGTTATCCCAGACCCCACACTTTTTGCCAGATTCGGACGCCACTTGCCAGATTGCCAAATTTCATTGCCTAATTTTTTTTTTAAATGTCAAGTAACTAACCTAACCTAACCTAACCAAACCCATGGTTAGGTTAGGTTTGGTTAGTTACTTAACATTAAAAAAAAAAATTGGCAATGAAATTTGGCAAGTGATGTACGAATCTGGCAAAAAGTGTGGGGTCCGGAATAACAGGAAAGTACTATATAATATATATTATATAATATATATATATATATATAGTGACGTGCAGTACTAAATTCTTTTTAAAAATGTTAGAATTTCCTTATTAATAGACAATAAAATAAAATTCTATAATTATAATCTTGTTCAGTGACTTAAAAATGGTACGTTTTAATTACAGTTAATTACAGGAAATTACTACAAACCATCAGTAATTGACATAACGTAAAATAATAGCGACCCGCGTTCTTACAAATTTATGTTGTGTTACGTCAAATTTTCACGTTAAAATGAACGCTTATATATTAATATAAAATTGAAAAGAAGTAATTAAAAGGTATACTGTAACTCACCTGTTATTGTGAAACAACATAACCCCATTAAAATTCCTAAATTTTTCATGGTGAGCAATATTTTTTCCCGCTAAAAAGTCATTAAACTTCACGTAAAACCGAAAGTGTTATCTAGAATTTAATTAAAAATTAGTAAAAAAAAAAAAAAACCAGTATATAGGTAATAAATTTAACTAATTAATTGAGAGTATCCACAGTTAAAGGTTAAGCGAGTAATTTCTGCGCTCAGTTCATAAACGACAGTCGGGATGAGAGAGAGAAGAAGACTGCCTTCGAGTGACTCGTTCGACGAGCGTTATTTCGGACCTTCGCACAACCCACCACATCAGACACGACTGAAGGAAATATTCGTAACCAATTCTTAGTACTTGGATTCTCTCTCTCTCTCTCTCTCTCTCTCTCCTCTCTCTCTCTTCTTTCTTCGTCGCTCGTATGTACTCTCTGTCTCTCCTCAATGTCTCTTTCTCCCTCCTCCCGTATGGGCTCTCTATTATTCTTTGCATACACACAGACTCGCACATACACGTATATGTCGAACCCCTCTCTCTCTCTCTCTCTCTTTCTTTCTCTCTCTCTCTCTCTCTCTCTCTCTTCCTTTTTCATTTCCTCTCTGTTAACCCTCACATTGTCCCTGCTTGGAATGGCCTTCTACAATTCCAGGTCAGCCGATTGCGTTAAGAAGCTAACTCCGAAACTGTGGAATGGAAAGGCAGCAAAACCAGGGGTTTAATACCCGCGCAAAGGACCCATAAGAGTAGCCCAAATTACGTAAGAGCCCAGTTATCACACCTTTTTCTGGAATCTGCACGTTATTTAGAGTCAAACTTAAGATTTTTATTTTTATTTCTAATGTTTGAAGAGTTTACAGAGGATAAAGAAAGAATTACAAATGTTGCCGTAGGTTTTTTTTAACTTTTATTTCTTGATGTTAATTGCCGCCAGAATTTTAAAGTTCCCCCCCAAAAAATCACAAATAATAACGTAAAAAGTTAATTAGTTTTCGAAATTAGTATAAAAGTAAATGTGAATTGAAGGTAGGATAAAAAGATTGTTTTTAAATCTTATTTCTATTATTTTATTTTTGAGAACCGTTCCATAAATAGTTATTAAAGAAAATTTATGTACTTTTCACTTTCAGTATTTTGTAAACAAGATTGTATGCGGATGCACCGCTACTGAATGGGAGGTCATGAAATCGAGTCAGGGCGAAGAGTTTGTAATTTCTGTCCAGCCGTGGTGGGTCGTGGTTCGGATTCCGCGTT
>JAJOZX010000839.1:722500-767500 GCA_023014485.1 Bathynomus jamesi
AACTTGAACACTGCTCAGTCTTGTCGTCCCCATATAAAAAGAAAGAAACTAATAGACTCGAAGAAACTCAGACATTTCGCAGCAAAGATTGATGGCTGCAAAGAGCTCAACTACTGGGAAAGACTACGTAAACTAAATCTGTGCTCCCTGGAAAGAAGAAGAGAGAGGTACACCATAATCTACATATGGAAAATAATCGAAAAACTGGTACCAAACCTCAAACTAAACCCAATTACCATTCAAACAACGCTGGAAAATAGGAAAGGCAGGATGTGTATTGTTCACAAATTAAAGGTCCGACAAGGGACCTCTTCAATACTGGAGGAAACTAGCTTGGTTGTCAGGGGGCCAAGACTTTTTAACCAGCTTCCACAGGACCTCAGATACGTTACAGGAGTCAAAGTTGAAGTCTTCAAGAGAAGTCTAGTTGCCTGGCTCAGGACCGTACCATATGAGCCGGGTGTACCTGGCTATGTACGGTGTTGAGCGCAAGATAGCAACTCGCTCCTCCACCAAGCCAGGCCTAGAGGTGGGGGCCACCAGCTTGACTTTTATGTGAAGAGAGATCAACACACGAAACATCAACGAGGTTAACTAGGTGTATATATATGTATATATCAGTGGCGACTCCAGCTCTTCAAGACTACTCGGGCTCTTTTTAAATTTTCAAGTCTACATATGAGCCGACATTTAAATGCATGACAATAACTTAAGATTATCAATAAAATAAATAAATACCTACCTCGGTAAAAAAATTATTTGAATTTTATTTACTTAAACATAAAGTCCAAGCGTCTTGGTTTTAAAGCAAATTCCTTTAATATTCGGTCATGTAATTCCTTTTTGCTTTCTAAATCAAAAAGTATTTCTTTTTCAATTGAAATCCTAGCCAGGGACGAGGGCCGTTCTTGAGCCATTGTGTTTCTTAAATATGATCTAATTCGATCAAGAACAGAGAAACTCCTTTCATTTGAAACAGAAGTTACAGGTATGGCAAGGAGGAGCTGAATCAGCTTTGTGGTTTCCGACATCGCAGAGAGTAATCCTAGTTCGTGAAAGACTTCTAAATTTTCATTTGCAGATTTGCATTTTCTAAAGTCACTGTCACAATAAAGATATTTCAATTCGTTAACTAAGGATTTGGAGTCAATTACATTTGGATATTTAGTTTGTAAAACATTAAGATGATGCATTGGAAAATTTTCAGCAAATTCTAGAAATTTGGTCACATAAATCAACTCAAAAAACGCAAACTCCTGAATGCAATCAAATCGTTCCCTCATTGACATTAGTATAATGTCAATTATTTCGAAATATATTGCTTTATAGTTCATTTGTTTGCCTCTAGCTCTTTTTCTCGGGGAAGAAGGCAGGTCTTCGAATTGTTCGAAGTCTGCCATTGTTTCTTGAAAAACTTTATTATATGCTTTATCAGTACGAGCGCACTCAATAAATTCAATAAAGTCATTTACTTTCTGTTGTGCAAACTTCATGTCAAGCTGCTTGCATTGCAGAAGATCAAATAGTTTTTCGGCTTGTGACAATATATTTTCAAAGCAGTTAATAAAAAACAGAAAAGTGAAATCATGCAATTTTATAAGCACCGCCGCCCAAGGCAGTTGAAGGCATGCTTATCGAAACGTATAAAGTTACCATGTATCGCCAGAATTAAAAATTGTGCCTCTACAAGGCCGAAGGATATAAGCCCGAGTTGAAATGTTTTTTTCTTTGTAAAAAAAATTAATAGGAGGAAAAACGTATTTCATTTAATGAGAATTAGAAGAAGGACTATTATGTAACCGTATGCAAGCAAATAATTATTCATTAAAAGAACTTTAAATATACGATATTACTTATACTTTCTCGGGCGTAATGTCTTGCGCTCGAGTAAAGGATCTTGAAAGATTTATAGGTAGTAAGGGTATCTAAATGCGCTCAAAATTTTCTTGCGTGACGAAGGCTAGACAGAAAAATAGTAACATACTACCAGCCAAAAACCATTTTTACAATTTGTATTTAAAACTTCTTTTTTAAAACTTAAATCTATAAATACACAATTTTATCTCTTATGCTTCTCCTTGCCCCTTGCCTCTCGGGCTCAGCCCGAGAAGCCCGAGTGCAGGAGTCGCCACACATATATATATATATATATATATATATATATATATATACACATAAAGTATATACACCATATATATATATATATATACACACACACATTTTAACTGCAAACAACACAGTATAATTAATGTAAAGAACGACGCTTGTGTAGAAGAGCGTTCCGCACAAGATGAGGGAGAATGAACAAATGAAAAATGAGGTACCACCCAGGAATCGAACCCGGGATCATCCGATTGCCGGTCAGATATGCTATCCACTACACCATGGACCTCGATCAATCAGAAGTCGTAATTCTCCTACATACGAGCAGAAACCAATGCCCTGAGGGGGCACCTTCGCATGCCGTACATATATACACATTTTAACTGCAAACAACACGCAGTATAATTAATGTAAAGAACGACGCTTGTGTAGAAGAGCGTTCCGCACAAGATGAGGAGGGAGAACGAACAAATGAAAAATGAGGTACCACCAAGGAATCGAACCCGGGATCATCCGATTGCCGGTCAGATATGCTATCCACTACACCATGGACCTCGATCAATCAGAAGTCGTAATTCTCCTACATACGAGCAGACACCGTTTCTTTGACTGCACCTGGAAACACAATGGATTGTGAGACGCTCACTTCTCCAGAGTTCCCAAGTGACGCCAACCGCTTGCGTGGTGGCTTAGGCAGGTTCCGTTCCTTTGACTATAAAAGAAGGGGCTCAACGCCCTTACGGCAAATTCCGAGGAGACGGGTCTCGGAGCTGAAATGGGTTTCAGTCCGTTAACAGGAATTTGGTATCAAGATTCAGAACGGGCTAGGTCAAGGGCCTCAGAAGGGATCTCCGAGGTGATGGGTGCATTTCATCTCGTTAGGAAATTGCTTTGTATCTGGAATTTGGGTTTGTGACCTGATTGTAGGACAGGCAATAGGCACAAGCAAAAATTTAACTTATATTTAATAAATTTTAGAGTTAAGAGTTAAACCATTATAAACTTTTTTAACTTTATTAACTTTTATTGGTGAAATCATGTTTTTGAACTTTTGTGAAGAAGATTTGATTTAACGAACTTGATTAATAACCGTCTTCTCTAAATTCAATCGAAATAATAACTGCCGACGTGTTTCATTGATCTTTGACTTTTGGGGACTTGTGATAAGAAATTTCTACACTATGACTGTTAAACGGATTTAATTCCGGCCTGCTCTGTGGTCGGGGATCTACAAGACATCGAGACGGTATTTCCCATCCAGGAGTACAATATTATACCCTCTTGGAGTGATTCATTTTACTTTAACTCCGAGGTGTTTATATATATATATATATATATATATATATATATATATATGCACTAAAATCACAAAATAACACGTGACCTTATTAATAAGCAAACAACCACAGGGAAAAGGAAACACAAAGTCCTCCTTGATAATGTGAATATATCACGAAAGCGCTCGGACTTTGTGTTTCCTTTTCCCTGTGGTTGTTTGCTTATATATATATAATACCGCCTTCTGTACACTTTTTGTGTTTTTTTAAACCCTACTGACAAGAAAAATTGTACCTAAACACACACACACACACACACACACACCCACCCATTATCACCTTTTATAATGAAAGATTATAAATGCTCGTTGAGTATGATAAATGTTCTTCCTTATTTCCTCGTGACGGAATAAAGTTTGTGGGACTTTTTCATGAAAGATTTGCATATATTAAAAGGCGATCTTTGGATAGTTTCCATAGGTTTAATTACGATACAATTAAAATTAGAGCGTTTAGGGTCGTTAACCTCCTTTAATGACAAAGGTCACGTGACAGAGGGGACTTATAGTAGCCTTACGTGGAATTCTAACTACAGTTCACTACATCACCTAAAAGCAAAAGATGATCAACCATCCATTTACTAATACTGCTACACAGAACCACTCTCTCGCATAAGCTCGCTGATTTAACACGAAGCGATGTCGCGGCATGGTCATACGTGGTCACGACGCAGCCAACGCTTCTAAGAAATTACAAACAGTAATCAAATGTAGTAATAAAATTCATAGATATTCTTTCATGAGATAAAGAGACGCTTTCCTGATGCATGAATTAATTTCTTCTTTAGTTTCACTGTAAAGGCACTGTTTGAAGTTAAAACACATTTATTTATAAATACATATCTTGTCTCCGGTTTCAACTTTTTCAATACTCTTTTAAATAATATAGGTCGTGATCAACTTACAATTATCGGCACACCTCTCCATGTAAACTTTTTATGTAGGAAGGAGGGGGCAAGGGCGAGCGCCCTCAAAAACGAACCCCTCCACCTTATTTAAGAAGGAGAGAGCCCAAATCAAGGTCTCTGAAGCCCACGATGCCATTTTATTGATTTTTTTTATAAATTTTGAAAATAATGTGTAGTGTGTAAAATGCATGTTTGTGTACTGAAGAATAGAGGGAGACGTGTTTGTTTGAGAGCACGCTGGACTGCTCACAGGATAAATGAGACACGGGAAAAGATCAGCTAAGGAGGACAGTGACAGAAGAAACGGGAGTTCCAGCACTCCCTGTCTTCTGCCTAATATACCCCCGGAGTGCTTCCCTGGTCGACTGGTGTCTACAATCTCTTCGTTGAAAAAGTTGATAAAGATAAAAGATAAACTGCGTATACTCAGACGGAACCTTATAAAATATTTTAATTTATTTTATTTTAGATATGTATAAATTATTTATTACGCGGGGTGACCACAAATTTTGGAATCAGTGAGACCCAGTCAAATGTGTAGCTCTGAATTATAATTAATAATAAATAGTAATTAATATTAAATAGTAGTGCGAGTAATTCTGAAATAACGTCCATTTTTATTTTGTATTTTAGGGAGATTATTTGTAACTGAAATTTCTGATTTATCAGTTTTGTAATTGTTCAGAGAGATTTAGAATTAAAATTGTTCTATGTCTGAAACTTCTCTAAAATATTTATAACGTCTTTTATAATTTTTCGAGGAGGGGGATATTTCTGTTAGGGAATGGGTAGGGAGAAGATCTACTCCTTCGGGAGATATAGGGAAAAAAAACTTGTTTTTACGTCCGGCAGTTGAAACTTTTACCATTAGGAGCCAGAAGTAGCTCACCAGTAACATGTTTATACATGGCAATATGAGGATCTGAACATGTTTATATTTACATGTTTTAACATGAAACAAAGTCCTTTAATAAAAACTAAACGTGTATCAGACTCAAACATATTTTGTATTTTTAAAAGATTTTAAAATAAATTTGTTTATAGAACTATGTTATAAGTCTAGTAGTATGATGGCATTTGGGGAGACAGACATGGATCAATTTGAAAATTTCCACCCTCACCGTCCTTCATGAGGATCCTTCACCGTCCTTCATGACGGTCCCTCCTTTATAAGGTGTCTTTCATGGTCTTTCAAAAAAAAAAAAGATTCATCCTCGCCTTCCTCAAAAAAAAAAAAATCATCCTCGCCTTCCTCCTTGAAAAAAAAATTCATCCTCGCCTTCCTTCACGAGAAAAAATCCCCCTTCATGATCTTTTATGAGACAAACAAACAAACATTCAAATACTTTCTGTTCCAGCACGTTCCACCAGAAAATAGATATGAAAACTTAAAATAAATATCTGAAAAAGAGTTTAATAGGCCTAACGAGAGTATGATTCGACCTCAAAACATACAATGACCTGTATTATAAACCAATACCACATACCTCTACAAATGTAACTCCTGTTTCATATATTAACAAACTGCTAACATCACGAAATAGAAACTCAGATTAAACACGTTCTAAATAAAAAACAATTTCTTTGTTTAATATTTGTATTATATGAAGTTAAATAAAAAAATTAAATAAAATTAAAATAAAACATTTTATTTTCAATTATAGGGATAACTTTTGCTTTTCCTAATTAAAATTCATTTATTCTACACTAATATGAAATGATGCGAAATGAAATGAATTGAAAAGGCTTATTGACGGACTATAGTCCATATGATAAAATCTATTAAGATACATTATGCAAATAGACTAAAATATATGCGTTTAACCGGCAGATCTATTATTATTTACCTTCAATTATCATCTTAAACATTATTATTCGTCTATTGTCATTATATATATGGGATGAATTTCACAATTAAGAACGTGAAACGAGTGAATGTTGCAAATATATATATATATATATATATATATATATATATATATGATAAGTTTTACTGATTCAATGTACAGTATTTGCATAATTCTTTGCTAAGTACGTTAATTGTAGTGATGCACCGGAGCTCCGGCTACGGCCGAGCAGGAGTTCCGGCCATTTTAGAAAACCTCCTGCTCCTGCCGGAGGTCTCACTAAACTCCGACCTCTGGCCGGAGGTGCCAAGTACACCAAACTCAATTCTGACAACTTTTAGTTTTAATTCTATAAAACTATAAAACCTCATTTCTGCACCTATCCGAATATTTCAGTTCTCAGATGACTGTAATAATTTATTTTATGAGTGATCAGTGATTGTATTAATATTTCAGTTCTCAGTGACTGCAATAATAATTTATTTTATGAGTGATCGGTGATAGTATTAATAATTGATTTGATATAGGCTACTTTACTCAGCATTCAGCAAGACATCATAAGTTTCATAACCTGAGGATATTCTGTTCAGTGGAAATTTTTAGAGAAATTAGCACACACAAAGCATAGAAAGTCGACTTTTATAAAGTTTAAGTTATTAAAGACTTAATAATTTAAAATAGCCGGACTATAATATATAAACCCTAAACAGATGAGACCACACACACACACACACACACATATTAAATACTGAAATAAATCAATTGGTCGGAAAAAACACTAAGCCGGAGGTTCCGGCCCTCCGGGCTCCGGCCAAAATCTGCCTCCGGTGCATCACTAGTTAATTGTAATTGGCAGTTTAGTTCACAATCTTGCCATATTTTCCAGGCTAATTAATAATAATCAATTTTAAATGCATGAAATTTTTTCTAGTAATTTAACTGTAACGAGAAATATTTATTATTATTATTATTGTTACCAATTATTGACTATAAATTACACAGGCCTGCGAGTGAGAACTTTGTAAGAGAGATTTTCTTATTAATAACTGATTTTATGACTCAATCACATTTGAAATGAAATTAAAAAGTTTATTGGATACGGATATTTAGTTAATCTATCAATATAATATAGAATTATGAATATATGACATAATTTTTCAAATTTCGTGATATTACTATTATGGCAGGCAATGCATAAGAATTAAAATTAATATTAATGTTTTCATTATGATAAAAATAATAACTTTCTCAAGAGTTTCAGCCACAGAAAATTCAATGAAAGAAGTTTCATTCAATTTTCCGTGTTACCAGATACTTATATTTTGAGGTTTATATATTTGTTTGTCATTAATAATTAATACTTTACATGAAATGTGCATGACTGGGCCTTATAAGCTACTTTATAAGCTAATTTAATTGTAAATTGCATAATTCATTAGAGGTAGTATCCGCATAACATCCGCAGTGAGAAGTGCGGATGCGGATATCCGGTCCACCACTAATATATATATATATTAGTGGTGGACCGGATGTCAGTTTTTCAACATCTGCGGATCTTTAATTTCAATATCCGCGGATGCGGATATTTAGTTAATCTACCACTATAATATAGAATTATGAATATATGACATCATTTTTCAAATTTCGTGATATTAGGCAATGCATAAGATTTAAAATTAATATTAATGTTTTCATTATGATAAAAATAATAACTTTCTCAAGAGTTTCAGCCACAGAAAATTCAATGAAACAAGTTTCATTCAGTTTTCTGTGTTACCAGGTACTTATATTTTGAGGTTTATATATTTGTTTGTTCATTAATAATTAATACTTTACATGAAATGTGCATGACTGGGCCTTATAAGCTACTTTATAAGCTAATTTAATTGTAAATTGCATGATTTATGAGAGGTAATATCCGCATGACATCCGCAGTCAGAAGTGCGGATGCGGATGTAAAAATGATACGGATGCGGATATCCGGTCCACCACTAAATTATATATATATACACACACACAGTGCTTAATTTGTAAATGAAAAAGAAGTTGAACGCAGGTGAAGCCCTCACAATTAGTGGGTCTGGGGGAGCGCTGTAAGTATTATTTTAAAGAAAAAGTTAGACTGTGAGTGCAACATCTATTCTAAGTGAAATGTTATTTCATCTAAGTGAAACAAAATATTATATGTATTTGAAACAAAATAAAATTGCTTTACTTACAATTACATGCTATTGCTATATATAGGAAGTTGATAGAATAATCACATTAATTTCCACACACACTCCAAACTTCTTTCTGCTTGATCGACTAGTTTTCGCTTTTTACTGTATGTATTTCGTTGGATTTTAAATTACGAAATTACGTTGCTGACCTTTTTATTAAAATAAAAACCTTTTTTTTTAATTAGGTTTTAAAATAAAAGTACCGGAACGGCGTTCCGGAGCGTTCCGTCACAAATTAAGCACTGTATATATATATATATATATATATATATATATATATTAGGGTGTCACTTATTTTTCAACTTTTAAGTTTCCGTGCTCTGACCCCATCAAAGTATGCCATATGATGTAAAAACACTGTACAAAGTTTTATTGAGATATTTTAATATTTAGAGGTCGCTCAACGGCTTCGAAGTATTGGATACGAGATTCTCAGAAAGTGTGAATATAAACAATTTTCAAATGTATTTAAACAATTTATTATGTTCCTACATTAGCAGGAAGTGCACAAGACATTATTATAATATTAAGATAAAGTACATTAACATCAGACAGCAGCGTAATTATTATGATTAATCATTATTTCCACTCAAGGTATGCTTTTGTCCCAATGTGCAATGCTTGCGATGGTCTTCAACAACCTGGAGAAGAAACTGGAGTTGTTCTTCATCTTTGGTTAGGTATCCAGAAAAATCGTGGATGAGAGCAACTCCACGTTCAGCGAAGTCATTTGTTACAGTTAGAGTTTTTACAGTCTCTTTCGCAGTTTGGTAATGGGTATCCTCTTCCCATTGCTCAGCAGTTTTCTCCAAGAATTCATTTGGGAGGTTGAGCTTCGTGAACAATGATTTTGTTTTTTGTTACAAAGTTTTCCAAGCTTTTTTCTTTCACAGTATCCAGGTCAACAACCACACGCTTTGGAGGGTTCTCTTGTCCATCAACACTAGTCATAGATATGACCATGCGATTTTTGATATCAGGGAGGACATCGTCATCGAAAAAAGCAAGACCCACCAGCTCTTCAGACAAATAACATAAATGAGCTGCCATCTTCTGTGAAGTTACCATGGCAATGCGTGGATGGATGTTTGAATACTTTATTAGTGACTGTAGGAGATGAAGGTCGTTTTGGGGAGCACTAATGGCGCAAGGGCACATGGTCCAAGCTCTCACATAGATGCATACAATAAAAATGCAAAAGTCGCGAAGTCCTCTTTCCTCATGGTTTGTTAACTTAAATTGTAATCTGAACATCCATATCTTTAAGGAAAAGATTGCCTTTGACATCCATCGTGCCTGATGCATCGCTCCGGGAGCATGAAAAACTACACCACGATTAGAGACAGCACCAAGAAACAGACATGACAGTTCAAGTAGCTTCTTATAGTCATCTCGCGAGATTTTTGTAGTCATTGCAGATTTAGAGAAGCTAATGAGACCTTCCTTTATATCGGCGAAAGCAGAAGTGGCAATTTCATCAGTGGTGGAGTCTTCATACCGCTTTGGATCAATGTCGTCCCACTTTCCTTGAAATCTCTTAAAAAGTTGGACTTCTGTAACTAATGTGGGGCCCATGCATTCTTTAAAAGCTGCTGCAGCCAAAAGTTCGATGATGTGATGTTTGCAGGCCAGATGGAGTAGGTCACGTTTCAGCATCTGCTGTAAAACAACGCAAGTCCCAACCATTAGACCAGTATTGGAGCTACTTGTATCGAAGGATATAGCTTGGACCTTTTCTTCAATATCCCACTTACAGAGAGCTTCAATGACAGCTGCAGCTGTCATTGAACGCCAAGAAGCTGATGTACTCCCTGACCTGTTACTATGACAGGAAGACGATCAATTTTTTTCCTTCCAGTAATTTCCGGTAATAATTTACCATCCCAGTGTACAGTAGGAGGTACATTCGGCTTGAAGTTTTTCATGATGGTCATCGAGAGTGCCTTCCTTAGCTTCTTTCGTTCACGTCGGATGGTCTCTCAATTCACAGAAAGATCAGGGCTGAGACTTTTCGCAGTCTCCGCAATAATCATAGTAGCAGCACGATCAGACACTTTACAGCGATCTAGAACTGCTGTGAGACCAGTCGTGATGATCTCTTTTCTTCCCCGCTTGAAAAGGGGTTTCTGCGTACTTGTTCCAGGAACAGCTTCAGGTTCTAATTCCTCTTCCTCAAACATCGATGAACTGCTGCTCTCTAGTGTTACAGAATCTGACAATGAATCCTTGCTTTGTTCTGCCTTTCGCTTTCGACTTCGATCGCTCAACACACGTTTCTCCTTCTTTGCCTCCTTCTGATGTAGCACAATATCAATAGAAGACATTGTTCCACGACGGCTTTTTTCAAGCCGAGCAATGAGAAACTGCTTATCTTCCTCCATTTTGATTATGTCGAGGGCATTTGCATGAACGATATCAAAGAGTTCGTGAAAACAGTCCTTGAACATACTCTTATTCTTAGCCTGTACTTCTGTCTTGCGGGATGCATTTTTCTTCAATGCTTTCCATGGTGAGAGGAGTTTTTCCAGTTTTCTGATTGTGTCCTGTTTGTGTTGAGTTGGAATTCGGGCAAGATTCCAAAACTCTTCAATTTTTTCAATTGCCATTGACGAAGCCTCTCTTATCGTCTTCTTTTTTGTATGTAAATGAAGGAAAAAGGACAGAGCCTGAAGATTTCGTGGCAATTTACCAACTCTAATATCATTCTCACACTTGTCAATCAAGTAAACCTTAGATTTCTTTCGAGTCTCCATTATTAGATAAATGTATTTTGCTATATAAATTTACACCTGAAAATAAAAAAATAAGTGTTATAGTTATTATGCAATAAAAAACACTGATACACACATATCCTACTATTAAAACTAAAATAACACACACTAATGCAAACGCATCCTACCATTAAGGCGACTGAAATGATACCGGGGTGAAGCATAGAAAGGAAGCGCATTTCAATTTAGGAAAAGTAACGACGCGTCATCAAAATTTTAATGGCCTTGAGCGACCTTTAAATATTAATATTTTCTCATGAAACTTCATAATCAGCGTTTTTACATGCAATGTCACATTTCTAGAGAGTCAACCCGAAACTTCTTGATGGTTCAATTCTTACCATACAATTAAGTGACACCCTAATATATATATATCTGATAAGTTTTACTGATTCAATGTACAGTATTTGCATAATTCTTTGCTAAGGACGTTAATTGTAATTGGCAACTCAGTTCACAATCTTGCCAGATTTTCCAGGCTAATTAATAATAATCAATTTTAAATGTATGTAATTTTTTCTAGTAATTTAACTGTAACGAGAAATATTTATTATTATTATTATTATTGTTACCAATTACTGATTATAAATTACACAGGCCTGCGAGTGAGAACTTTGTAAGAGAGATTTTCTTACTAATAACTGATTTTATATGACTCAGTCACATTTGAAATGAAATTAAAAGGTTTATTGGCAAACTATAGTCCACATGACAAAAACTATTATTAAGTTACATTATGCAGTTAGACTAACATACATGCATTTAGTGAACATAGTTATTATTATTTACCATCAATTACCATCTTAAACATTTTTATTTGTTAATCATCATTGTTTATATATATATATATAATTATATATATACAGAGGTTGGACAAAATAATATGAACACCTTGATAAATGGCGGTTTTTATTCTTAATATGGAGTTGGTCCTCCTTTAGCGGCAATAACAGCTGCAATGCGTCGGGGAATTGATTCATACAGCTTTTGGACAGTGGCTAGAGGAATCCTGAGCCATTCTTTCGAGCAAACCCTGCTTCAGTTCCTCCAAAGACGCCGGCGGTGGGAATCGGCTTCTGACCTACTGCTCCAACTGACACCACAGATGCTCGATAATGTTAAGATCCGGGAATTGTGGAGGCCAATCCAAGCGTTCTACTTCACTAACATGCTCTTCAAACCAGTTTTTAACGACCCCAGCGGTGTGGATTGGTGCATTATCATCCTGGAAGACGGCGCCGCCATTGGGAAACAGCGTTTGGACCCTGGGATGGACCTGGTTAACCCTACCATGCAGTACTACAGCTGGGCCAAGAGTATTCCACGATATTGCTGCCCAAACCATCACAGATCCGCCTCCATGCTTAACGGTTGGGGTCAGGCAGTCGGGGTCATAAGCATCTTTAGGCTGTCTCCAGACGTAAACTCGACCGGAACATGGAAATAGCGTAAAGGAGGATTCGTCGGAGTAGACTACATTCTTCCACCGGTCCATTGACCAATTCTTATGGTCATTACACCATTTTCTGCGCCGCTCAATGTTGATGTGCGAAAGGAAGGGTTTGGCAATTGCAGCCCTCCCATGGTATCCAGCTCCATGGAGCTCGCGACATACAGTTCTGGTCGATACCGGGCTTGCAAGATGCTGGTTAAGCTCTGCAGTCACTTTTGGAGCTGTGGTCTTATGGTTCTTTGTCACAATGCGCTTTAGCACCCGGCGGTCTCGATCACACAGCTTCTTCTTGCGTCCACTATTGCATTTGTCGGTGCTTGTCTTTCCATGGTTTTGGTATGCAGACATGACCATAGAGACAGTTCCTCTGGATACATTGAACATCTGAGCGGTTTTCGTCACCGATGCACCAGCCATCCGCGCTCCGACAATTTGCCCTCTTTGGAAGTCTGACAGGTCTTTCATAACTGCTAATTCATAATTCACTCAGATCTGTAAAAACAACGTGAGGGTTATAACATGACGTATACACTCTCTGTTACGCATTTAAATAGGTTTGCCAGTCATTTGACCGTTTACTTTGTGTCTGAGCAGTCCGTAAAGATAACCGGTAAAATCGGCGGGTGTTCATATTATTTTGTCTAACCCCTGTATATAAAGTAAGGGTGTCAGGAAATGATTGCCCCCCCCTGTACAGAAGAAACTGAAAGGAATAGAAAAAAACAGACAAAACCACGCGAAAGAGCGTTTAATTTTGAATGAAAAACACTTGTTTTAATATCGGGTGTTGCCCCCATTTGCAGCTCTGACGGCCATTAATCGACGGGAGTATGATCCCAGAAGTGTCTCAAAGAGATCGGTATCATGACTCATTTCTTCAAGGACTTCGTTGATCTTTGCAGTCATAATTTCTGTTGAATACTGATTCTGAATGGGTTGTTCCAGCATTAAGGACTCCACCCGATCCTTCATGATGGATCCGACATGTTCACAGACATTAAGATCGGGAGAATTGCCAGGCCATTCATTATTTCCGAAAAAATCAATGTTATTGTCCTTAAGCAGTTGTAGAGTCGCAAGTGCTTTCATACAGGGGGCTTTGTCGTGAAGAAAGGTTGCCTGTTCAACATCCAAAACACACTCGGGGTCTTTCAAAAACGGAATTACATGTTGGGCTAAAATTAAATTTCGAAAATAAGGCCCATCCCAACTGGTTCCTCTTGGTTTGATAACCCAGATGAGCTTCCGAATAGAGAACATAATGAAAACACCCACACATGCTGGATTTTCTACTATTTCTCGATACTTCTGATCGTCTGGGACTTCATCAGGAGTTGTTGCCCAAACCCGATCATTCTGAAAATTTGGTTTTCTGGAGACATAAACGAAGAATTCATCGCTGACAACCAAGTGAAGGAAATCGTCTTCCGTCCATTCCTCAAGATAATCACAAAACCATAGCCGATCTTCAATATTAAGATCACTCTTCCGTGGCTTAGCTATTTCATGCCAAGCACTCAAGCCTTGGCGAACTCGAAATTGATGCACAAGTTGCCGATTGACTATCTTACCACGACGGATAAGTATCTCTTTCGCTACCTCAGAGCAGCTCTTCTTTCGGCGCCGTGATGCAGCAAGCACAATGTCTTTCGATTCTTGAGATAATTTCTCCGGTCTTCCTCCTCGAAATTCTGTTTCACAATCTTCAGGATTCTTATTCCAATTCCTTTTGACAAAGTCTTCTGATCTTTTTAATCTCTCAGCCACCCAGTGTCGAGTTATGAAAGTTGCACCAGCTTCCTTTGCTTCACGAAATGTGACAGCTCGAATGCGGTCAAGAACTCGCTTTTTCTCTGAATCGTTCAAAATAGATGATGCCATGGTTTCTGTGGGGAAAAAAATGGTAAGAATTAAAATCACAGGAATAGAATATAATGGTTTTTATTCAGATTTTGACGCTCTTTCAAGTGGTCTCGTCGGTTTTTAGCTATCTCTTCTAGTTTTTGCTCTACAGGGGGGCAATCATTTCCTGACACCCCATATATGAGGACTTTCACAATTAAGCACGTGAAACGAATGAATGGTGCATATATATATATATATATATATATATATATATATATATATATATATATATATATACACACACATATATACAATATATATATATCAGACATTTTAAAAAGATTAGGATGAATATGCAGATACATGCAATTTATATTTCATAAGTTCAATTATCGATACGGCTTCCTTCATTGCCATATAGTTAAAGCCAGTTAAAATGTAGCTATTTTAAGCCGTATACCTGTAAACGAACCATTCATCTCACAAGCTACATCAAGCTGTGTGATGAGGCTTTAAAACTAAAAGCAAATCTCTTATCCTCATCTAAACATCCACTTAAACATTATTACTAATATTGATTTATTGTTATTATATATATATATATATATGTGTACACAGGTTAAGAGTATTTAAATTAAAAATGCTGATTTCAATTCCCTTCACAATAAAAGCCTCTTTCAAATCTACCCCCAATATTGCTATATATTTCTCGCAGTAACTGTTTTCAGACTAGTAGTAGTTAAGTTTAACTTATAAATATATACATAAAAACGCAATATCCAAATAAGCAGGTTTAGGCAAAAAAAACTTTCTTAATATTTCCAGTTAATAAAAAACGTCGACTGGCCTTAACAAAGCATAACTGTAGTATTTATCCTCGTGGCAAAGATTGTTGACTAAATATAGCACCAATCTTTCATGGAGCAATACCACCAAAGTAGTTTAATACACATCTTCAATAATAATTCAAGCAAGGATCTTTCACTACACGGTCGCTTCCGATTATTTAAGCAAACCTGAAAGTTGCATACTCTGAAATTCTGAATGCTTTATGCAACAAGAGGAAGAAATCGTAACTTCTCTCAAAAGTGTCCTAATTCCATTATTCTAAATCCACTTATTTTCTTTGATATATATATATATATATATATATATATATAAATATATATATATATATATATACATATATATATATATATACACACAGTTCTTACATATGTATATGTTTGATTTTTACCCATTCTTCAACAGAATGTACACCATTTATCTGTTGCAAACTAGAAGTTGGGCGTAGGAGGAAACTGTATTATTATTATTATTATTAGTAGTAGTAGTAGTAGTAGTAGCAGGAATAACAGTAGTTTAAAACTTATTTTCACTTCTACACATCTGTCTCTCAATGCAGTCCTAAATCACCTAAGCTTTCCTCTGAAGCAGGAGTCACACCAAACTATTTTATATCGAACGCTTTCTAACATCTACATACTAACAGAAATGAGGGGCCGCATATATAAATGTAGTACAATATACGAGTTTATCAATTTAGTTAATACCACGATGCTTTTGTATCACTCATTTCCTATCTGTATTACCTAAAAATTAGCTAGTTGCCAACTAATGATCAAAATAATGTAATGTGCAAATTTTTAGTTGGGTACTCGCGCCTTAAGCCTACTCACACACACACACGTTCTTTCAGGAAAGGGCATATATATATGTGTGTACACACACACACACGTTCTTTCAGGAAAGGGCATATATATATGTGTGTGTACACACACACACACACACACACTCAGATACACACACACATATATATATATACCTTCCAAAAATTGTTAGTGTTCCGTTCGATGATTCCTCATTTCATGAAGGTTAAGCTCGTCGCCCCTCCCCCCCCTCTCTCTCTCTCTCTCTCACTATATATATATAAATATATATTAAGATATATACTTAAATAATTATATGAATATTATATATAAACATGTAAAGGTAAAATGTGCATAATATAAGATTTTATACAAAGTAAATGACTAACAATAAATCCCGTATTATGAAGCAAACTGTGGAATGACATCTCGATCTCAAAAGGTTTTAATTTGCATTTCCCTCAAAATCTGTGGGTAATAGAAAAACATGTTTTCATTTTGTAATCAGCGTAAAAAAGAACATAAGAATCACCCATATTTATCAAATGGAGAAAAACTTTGTTGAACAATGTTATGATCTGTTGAATATGTGCATTTGTACATTGGGGTAAGACCATAGTTCATGTGACAAATATTAATAATACGAACTGACACTAGATTACATTTGACAGCTCACATACTAAGGATAGAAATGGAGTTAACAGGAAATAGTACAATAATGTCGGATGTAAGTAGAGCTACAGTCAGACGTCTTTATATCATGAATTCCATACCTTACGAATACACACACACACACACACACACACACACATATATATATATATATATATATAGTATATACATTTAAACTGCAAACACGCAGTATAATTAAAGTAAAGAACGACGCTTGTATAGGAGAATATTCCGCGCAAGATGAGAGAGAGAGAACGAAACAAATGAAAAAATGAGGTAACCACCCGGGTTCGATTCCCGGGTGGTTATCTCATTTTTTTCATTTGTTTCGTTCTCTCTCTCTCATCTTGCGCGGAATATTCTCCTATACAAGCGTCGTTCTTTACGTTAATTATACTGCGTGTTTGCATTTTAAATGTATATATATATATATATATATATATATGTGTGTGTGTGTGTGTGTGTGTGTGTGTGTATTCGTAAGGTATGGAATTCATGATATAAAGACGTCTGACTGTAGCTCTACTTACATCCGACATTATTGTACTATTTCCTGTTAACTCCATTTCTATCCTTAGTATGTGAGCTGTCAAATGTAATCTAGTGTCAGTTCGTATTATTAATATTTGTCACATGAACTATGGTCTTACCCCAATGTACAAATGCACATATTCAACAGATCATAACATTGTTCAACAAAGTTTTTCTCCATTTGATAAATATGGGTGATTCTTATGTTCTTTTTTACGCTGATTACAAAATGAAAACATGTTTTTCTATTACCCACAGATTTTGAGGGAAATGCAAATTAAAACCTTTTGAGATCGAGATGTCATTCCACAGTTTGCTTCATAATACGGGATTTATTGTTAGTCATTTACTTTGTATAAAATCTTATATTATGCATATTTTACCTTTACATGTTTATGTATAATATTCATATAATTATTTAAGTATATATCTTAATATATATTTATATATATATAGTGAGAGAGAGAGAGAGGGGGAGGGGGCGACGAGCTTAACCTTCATGAAATGAGGAATCATCGAACGGAACACTAAAAATTTTTGAAAGGTATATATATATATATGTGTGTGTGTGTATCTGAGTGTGTGTGTGTGTGTGTGTGTGTGTGTGTATATATATATATATGCCCTTTCCTGAAAGAACGTGTGTGTGTGTGTGTGTGTGAGTAGGCTTAAGGCGCGAGTACCCAACTAAAAATTTGCACATTACATTATTTTGATCACTAGTTGGCAACTAGCTAACTAATTTTTAGGTAATACAGATAGGAAATGAGTGATACAAAAGCATCGTGGTATTACCTAAATTGATAAACTCGTATATTGTACTACATTTATATATGCGGCCCCTCATTTCTGTTAGTATGTAGATGTTAGAAAGCGTTCGATATAAAATAGTTTGGTGTGACTCCTGCTTCAGAAGAAAGCTTAGGTGATTTAGGACTGCATTGAGAGACAGATGTGTAGAAGTGAAAATAAGTTTTAAACTACTCTTATTCCTGCTACTACTACTACTACTACTAATAATAATAATAATAATAATAATACAGTTTCCTCTTACGCCCAACTTCTAGCTTGCAACAGATAAATGGTGTACATTCTGTTGAGGAATGGGTAAAAATCAAACATATACATATGTAAGAACTGTGTGTATATGTACACACACACACACACACACACATATATATATATATATATATATATATATATATATATATATATATATATATCACAGAAAATAAGTGGATTTAGAATAATGGAATTAGGACACTTTTGAGAGAAGTTACGATTTCTTCCTCTTGTTGCATAAAGCATTCAGAATTTCAGAGTATGCAACTTTCAGGTTTGCTTAAATAATCGGAAGAGACCGTGTAGTGAAAGATCCTTGCTTGAATTATTATTGAAGATGTGTATTAAACTACTTTGGTGGTATTGCTCCATGAAAGACTGGTGCTATATTTAGTCAACAATCTTTGCTACTAGGATAAATACTACAGTTATGCCTTGTACAGGCCAGTCGACGTCTTCTAGTAACTGGAAATATTAAGAAAGTTTTTTTTGCCTAAACCTGCTTATTTGGATATTGCGGTTTTATGTATATATTTATAAGTTAAACTTAACTACTACTAGTCTGAAACAGTTGCTGCGAGAAATATATAGCAATATTGGGGTAGATTTGAAAGAGGTTTTTATTGTGAAAGGAATTGAAATCAGTATTTTTAATTTAAATACTCTTAACCTGTGTACATATATATATAATAATAACAATAAATCAATATTAGTAATAATGTTTAAGTGGATGTTTAGATGAGGATAAGAGATTTGCTTTTAGTTTTAAAGCCTCATCACACAGCTTGATGTAGCTTGTGAGATGAATGGTTCGTTTACAGGTATACGACTTAAAATAGCTACATTTTAACTGGCTTGAACTATATGGCAATGAAGGAAGACGTATCGATAATTGAACTTATGAAATCTAAATTGCATGTATCTGCATGTTCATCCTAGTCTTTTTAGAAAGTCTATATATATATATATATATATATATATATATCATTCATTCGTTCCACGTCTTAATTGTGAAATTCATCATATATATATATATATATATATATATATATATATATATATATATATATATATATACTTAGGGTGGTTAAAAAAAAAATGTTGAAAATTCGTAGGTCTTACCCCTAAAATTGTTACCTATGTTAAAAAAACTCTAAATATAAAATTTTAATAAGCTCAAAAAATTCTAAGTGGTGCCACATCGCATTTGAATTTAGATGTTTTTAAAAACCTTGTTTGCTTCTTCCCCATAATATAGATTTATTGTGTCTTTACGAGAAATATTTCGATATACATCATTTTTTTTGCATAATATAGATTTTTGTATGCTTATTGTGGTTAAATATTCCGAGGCACATATTGTATGAGCGGTACTGAAGACGTTGAGGCAAGAATTGCATCTGTTCTGTTGATACTTGTATTCACGTTTTTCCCTGAAATAGATTTCGTCACTTTTCCCATTACGTGCTCATCTTGCGTAAACGTGTTGAAAGGGCGTTCTATCACAATCGTATTTTTTATTCACAAGCCTCACTCTTTTGCCAACCTGTCGTTTGCAGTGTATTGTTTGCAATCGTTTGCAGTGTATTGTTTGCAGTCATTTGAAGTGTATTGTTTGCAGTGTATTGCAGTTCGTTTGCAGTGTTGCAATAGTGATCATATTAGAAATGGCAAGTTCCTCAATGAAAACTCGCAGAAATACCGAGATATGGCTCATTGGACAACCAATTGAAATGATACGCGGGAGAAAACTTCCTTCCAACGGTGATGTGCTCCGTCGTCCTTTTTATTTACTTAAGGAAAAGAAAACTCTAAGAGAAGCTTCTAAAGCAGTTTACATAGAGGTAGTTGAATTTTGGGAACAAGCTAGAATTCCAACAAGAGCTGATTATAATGTTATACCAATGATTGAAAAAGTATATACGGAATATAGAACGCTCCAAAAATTAAAATTCTGGTGCTCCGAAACTCAGCGTGAGAAAGAGAAATTGTTTCAGGACAGTTTAAACGATCTCTTTGATATTGCTCAGGAAAAAGCGTACGAGAAGATCAAGATTAAAGAAGACAGAATTCCTCCAAGCTCAAAAACAGAAGGGAAGAAAAGGGTATATGGCTAACGATGACAGAGCATTATCAGAGAAAGAAGATCGTAAAAGGAAGAGAGAGTCAGCTAAAGAACGGTTAGCACGTAGGGAAAGTAAGAGAAAGGAGGAAGAAACAAAGTCTGCCAAATTGACTTCATCAAGTAGCATGAGTAGTGAGGATGAAACAATGATCACGAGTAGTGAAGATAAAACAATGTTGTGTAAAACTAACGGCATCAAAAAATAATGCAGGCAAGAAGGTTCCTAGCAAACCAACTAAGAAGGAACTTGTAACACGAGACGTTGCAGTTGCACCGGATAGATCGAATATTTCTGATAGACAGGCCGTATATGTGCTATCAGCTGCTGCCTCTGCATTAGATCATGATCTTGATGACTTGTCCATAAGCAGAAGTACAGTTCGTCGAAAGAGAATGGATGTACGTGAGAAAATCGCAAAAGATTTAAAAGAATCCACTAATCCTGAATTCTTTAATGGTGCATTGGGATGGAAAAATGTTAATCGATTTAACTGGAAATGAGAAAGTTGAAAGATTAGCAGTGTTGGTGTCAGGAGGAGACAAATCAAAGTTGCTTGCAGTACCCAAACTCGAGTCTGGCACAGGAGTAGACATTACAACAGCTGTTGTCGAATGTTTAAAGGACTGGAACTTAAATGATAGCATTAAAGGTATGTGTTTTGACACAACTGCCACGAACACGGGTCCTAAAAAGGGAGCTACTGCACAAATAGAACAAAAGCTTGGAGAAGACTTACTAAATATTGCATGCCGGCACCATATAATTGAACTTATTGCATCCAATGTTTTTGAGGTGTGTCTTTGTTCCGCCAGTAGCGGACCTGATATTCCGATACTCAAACGCTTTAAGTCTGCCTGGAACTCCATCAATAAAGAAAATTTTGAAACCTTTCCTGATACTCTAGGACGTGATGAACTGCTTGTTATTTGTAAGAAACATCTAACCTCCACACAAATCCGAGATGATTACAGAGAGATCCTGGAACATACAATCATCTATCAAGGAGATGTACCATCACGTGGAGTCAAATTTCTAAAGTTAGGTGCTTTGCATCGTGCCAGGTGGATGTCTCGCATAATCTATGCAATAAAAATTAATCTTTTCTGCTCACAGTTTAAAATGACTCTAAAGGAACAAAGTGGAATAAAACGTTTTGCACAGTTTGCCATTAGACACTGTTCCTGCATGGTTTCCTGCACCTATCGTTGCTTCTGCCCCTGCCAATGATCTTTCGCTACTAAAACTGCTGCTAGTATACGAATACAAAAGCATTGTTTCTACAGCATCTCAAGCACTTTCTCGCCATCTTTGGTACCTAAGTGAATTTCTTATTTCACTTTCATTCTTTGATGAAGATATTTCCATTGATGTTAAAAGAGACATGGTAAAGGCACTCGACATAAGGGGATCTAAACATCCGCCCAAAAGAATAAATGTGAATCTTTCTGCCAACGATATTCAAGACAAGACAGTAGCCAGCTTTGTTATTAACTCGTCTCGACTATTTTTCACTAAGCTCGGACTCCCAGTAGCCTTTCTTGAGGATAATCCAATAAACTGGAAGAACAGATAAGATTATCAAATGGCCCTTGAGTATGTAAAATCAATGATGGTAACAAATGATATCTCCGAAGGAGGAATAGCATTAATAAAAAATTTCAATGCACATGTAACTAAGAATGAAAGTCAAAAGCAGTTTCTCCTGCAAGTAATGGAGCAACATCGCCTGCAGTTTCCTTATGTAAAAAAATCAAACTTGAAGCAGGAACTGGGAACGCAGCAACAATGAGTGAGATGGGCACCCATGAGATCCCCACCTCTGAGTGGTTAATACTCCATTATAGTTGAATATGGAGGGGGATTCCGATAAACTAAAGAAAATTTTGAATATGAATTCAAAGAATTTTGAAGCAAGAAAATTAAGAAATTTAGAGTCGAGTGTGGCACCACTAAATATTTATTAATTTTGATAAGTTTTGGTCAGTAACGTTTTTTTAATATAGGTAACATTTCCGAGTGTAAGACTCAAGATTCAGATACTTTTAAAATTTACTGTATAATTTTGGACCACCCTAATATATATATATATATATATATATATATATATATATATATATATATATAGTGATGATAAACAAATAATAATGTTTAAGATGGTAATTGATGGTAAATAATAATAGTTATGTTCGCTAAACGCATGTATGTTAGTCTAACTGCATAATGTAACTTAATAATAGTTTTTGTCATATGGACTATAGTCTGCCAATAAACCTTTTAATTTCATTTCAAATGTGATTGAGTCATATAAAATCAGTTATTAGTATGAAAATCTCTCTTACAAAGTTCTCACTCGCAGGCCTGTGTAATTTATAGTCAATAATTGGTAACAATAATAATAATAATAAATATTTCTCGTTACAGTTAAATTACTAGAAAAAATTACATACATTTAAAATTGATTATTATTAATTAGCCTGGAAAATCTGGCAAGATTGTGAACTGAGTTGTCATTTACAATTAACGTACTTAGCAAAGAATTATGCAAATACTGTATATTGAATCAGTAAAACTTATCAGATATATAATATATATATATATATATATATATATATATATATATATATATTTGCAATATTCACTCGTTTCACGCTCTTAATTGTGAAATTCATCCCATATATATATATATATATATATATATATAATGACGATAGACAAATAATAATGTTTAAGATGATAATTGAAGGTAAATAATAATAGATCTGCTGGTTAAACGCATATATTTTAGTTTATTTGCATAATGTACCTTAATAGTTTTTAGCATCTGGACTATAGTCTGCCAATAAGCCTTTTTAATTCATTTCATTTCGCATCATTTCATATTAGTGTAGAATAAATGAATTTTAATTAGGAAAAGCAAAAGTTACCCCTATAATTGTAAATAAAATGTTTTATTTTAATTTTATTTAATTTTTTATTTAACTTCATATAATACAAATATTAAACAAAGAAATTGTTTTTTTATTTAAAACGTGTTTAATCTGAGTTTCTATTTCGTGATGTTAGTTAGACCTATTAAACTCTTTTTCAGATATTTATTTTAAGTTTTCATATCTATTTTCTGGTGGAACGTGCTGGAACAAAAGGTATTCGAATGTTTGTTTGTTTGTCTTATAAAAGACCATGAAGGGGGATTTTTTCTCGTGAGGGAAGGCGAGGATGATTTTTTTTTTCAAGGAGGAAGGCGAGGATGAATCTTTTTTTTTTTTTGGTACTTGTAGGTTATCTCCCCCCCCCCCCCCACCAATTTTGACGGAATATTTTCGTTAAAACTAACGAAAATATCACGACTTAACCTCATCAATTATCAAGGGCGTACAGTTGATCTATTATTAATTATAACGTTGTTTCTGGAATAGTATTTACTATTTACTAATAGATCAACTGTACGCCCTTGATAATTGGTTAGGTTAAGTCGTGATATTTTCGTTAGTTTTAACGAAAATATTCTGTCAAAATTGGGGGGGGGGGGGGGGGAGATAACCCACAAGTACCTTTTTTTTGAAAGACCATGAAAGACACCTTATAAAGGAGGGACCGTCATGAAGGACGGTGAAGGATCCTCATAAAGGACGGTGAGGGGGGAAATTTTCAAATTGATCCATGTCTGTCTCCCCAAATGCCATCATACTACTAGTCTTTAGGTTAAATACGCTCCTCTTTTAACATAAACAATTTTTCATATACATTTAAAATTAATAAATTATTTTTAAAGTGTGTACTAGTATAAGTTAGGTCAGATTAGTTTCATTTATGCGTGGATAATGGATATGTACAGTATATAAGGTCTTGGATGATGTACAAAATAGTGTGATAGAATTTTTATTTTATTCCGGCAGCATACTCCGGCAGTATACTCAACCTTATCATCTTCGGAAACCGAAACAAAATACATTTGCGTAATATCACAATCGAGTGAAGAATCCAGTTTGCTCTCAAACACACACTTCTCCTTCCAGGGTGGGAAGAGGAGGAGGTGGAAGTGGAAAAGAACCACAGGCACACAAACATCTTGCCATCCCCTCCCCCTCCCCGAAGTGAACCATCAGATGATGAGGTATAACAATCGAGTGAAGAATCCAGTTTGCTCTCAAACACACACTTCTCCTTCCAGGGTGGGAAGAGGAGGAGGTGGAAGTGGAAAAGAACCACAGGCACACAAACATCTTGCCATCCCCTCCCCCTCCCCGAAGTGAACCATCAGATGATGAGGGAGACTCTACATCACGACCAGGCAATGATAGTGTGGAAGAGATAGAAGAGGAGAGTGAGGAAGAGATGAAAAGGAGGATCCTAATCCACAGAGAAGATGTACACCAGGAACTGAACCACAGAAGACCACTGCCCAAGCTGAGGAACACCTATAAGGTCAGAAAATATATAGAGATAGCGAACAAGGTACTACCTGCAATAACACCCAAGGAGAGTAACCTCACAGAATTAAACAGGTTATATTATATGCAACAGCAGTCAGCGTAACAGAGATGGCAGTGGTAAAAACACGCAAGCAGAATAACCAGGAGCAAAACCAGGGAAAGAATGAAAATGAGAGGAAGCCAAGGTGGCAGCAAAGACTAGAGAGCAGAGTAAGTAACCTCAGGAAGGAGATCTCAATTCTAACTACCCATATGAGGGGGGAAATAAGATCTGAACTGGGATGGAGGAAGGTAAATGTATTAATCCAAAGAGAAAGACTGGACAATGAAAGAAAGATCAGACAAAGCATTGCCAGGAAAAAGCTAGACCTGTCGGCAAAGGCAAAAAGATTGGCAAGATATATACGCTTGGATAGAGAAAAGAAACAAAATGAGATGTTTGAAAACAACCCAACAAAACTATTTAGAGAGTTAAAGAATGCCCAGATAAACGTAGAAAGACCACCTGAAAAAGAACAAGTGGAGCATTTCTGGAAGAACATCTACGAGAACGAAGTCAACCATAATGATGGTGCAGAATGGATTGGGAGCCTTTACAACAGCGAAAAGGTGAGAAACATCTCAGAGATGGACATGGACAGAATAACCGTGAAAGAAGTCGAGGAGAAAATAAAAAGAAGCAGCAACTGGAAAGCACCAGGCCCAGACATGATTAAGAACTTCTGGTTGAAAAAGCTAGCATCACTAAATGGAAAACTAACAAGGTGCTTCAACAAGATAGTAACAGCAGAAGAAGAAGCACCAGAGTGGTTGACAAATGGAAAAACAACATTACTACCAAAGTCCCATGAAACCCAGAATACAAGTAAATATAGATCAATAACGTGCTTGCCAACAATCTACAAAATACTAACAGGAATCATAACTGACAGGATCTACAGCCATGCAGAAGAAAACAACATCATAAACCCAGAACAAAAAGGATGCAGCAGAAAAACGTATGGGACAAAAGACCAGCTGTTAATCAACAGGGCTATATTGGAGAACAGCAGAAAGAAACAGAGAAACCTAAGCATGGCATGGATTGACTACAAAAAGGCGTATGACAGTGTACCCCACTCCTGGGTGAAGGAAGTATTGAGACTATACAAGACCCACCCTACCATCAGGATCTTCTTAGAAACAGCTATGACACGATGGGAAACAGACCTAACTCTCCATCATAGTAAGGGAACTTTAGAGGTGAACAGTGTGAGAATCAAGAGAGGGATCTATCAGGGTGAGTCAATATCCCCTCTTTTTTTTGTACTGGCGCTAAACCCACTCAGACAACTAATAAATAACCTAAACAAAGGCTACGTAATGAGACCAAGGGAAAAGAACAGCCTGAAAATATCTCACTTATTTTACATGGATGACCTAAAACTATATGCCCCAAACAAAAATGAGCTAACAGAAGAGGTCAGGGAGGTCAAGAAGTTCTCAGATGACATCCAGATGGAGTTTGGTCTTGAGAAATGTGCCACTGTCACACTAAAGAAAGGCAAAAGGTGTGAATCAGAAAACATCAGGGTGGGCAATATCGTGATAGAAGAACTAGAGCAAGAGGCTACATATAAATATCTGGGGATGGAGGAATCTGAAAAGCTGGAAAATGACATCATGAAGGAAAGACTGCGGAAAGAATATTCAAAAAGGATAAAGCTAATCCTAAAATCTCACCTAAACAGTAAAAATAAGATCCTATCCATAAACTTACTGGCGGTACCTCTACTGTCATACAGTTTTGGCATAATCAACTGGACCCAGCAAGAAATGAACAAACTGGATACGATCACCAGAAAATTGCTCCATGCGCATAAGGTCATATATAAAAACCAATGCACACCAAGGTTATACCTGCCAAGGAGGGTCGGTGGATTAGGGCTTGCGCTAATTGACCAAGTGCACAAAACCACAACAATAGGATTAGCACAGTACATAAAGGAAGGAGAAGGAAGGCTAGTCAGATTTGTAAGAGACCATGAACGTGAAAAGCCTCAAACAACATCACTCTCAAAAAAGTCAAATGATTATGTAGTGGATGCTGGCATCGGACCTGAACAGCTTGAAGACATTGCAAATAAACCTCTCATGGAAAAGATAAGCACCATCAAAAGAAGGTATAACAAGAAAAGATCAGAAGAAAAGGAGAAGAACTGGGAAGAGCACAAGCTCAGTAAAGTATACAAAGGGGAAGTGCTGAACAGAGCATACATAGAGAGGGATAAAACCGTGGAGTTCCTGGTAAGAGGGGCACTGAGACCAGAAGATGAACGGCTGGTGATGGCAGCACAAGACCAGGCACTACGGAAAGACTGGTTCAAAAGGAATATCGAGGACAGAAATGAAAGTGAGATGTGCAGGTTGTGCTCAAAGAGCCCAGAGACTGTGAGTCACATACTATCGGGGTGTGAAATACTCCTGCACAGAGGAAACTACACAGACAGACACAATGCAGTCTGCAAGCTAATCCACTTCAAGCTGTGTAAGAAATATGAAATAAGGCTAGAAACAGGAAAACACTGGGAACATATTCCACAAGGAATAGAAGACAATGACAAAGTGCTGCTCCTATATGATCACGAGATACCAACTGAGATCAGGGTATCAGGATGCAGACCAGACATAGTTGTGAGAGAGAAGGAGGGAAACAAGTGCCTCTTGGTGGAAGTAGGAGTCCCAGCAGACTGGAATGTGGCCAACTATGAAAGGGAAAAGGTCTTAAAATACCAGAGACTCAAACACGAAATAAGGAGAATGTGGAATGTGGAACCTGAGATCATCCCAATAGTAGTGGGGGTAACAGGGGCAGTAAAGAAATCCACAGTGGAGTTCCTGAACCAACTGCCCATAAGTGTGACATCTGGAGAAGTTGTAGGGGAGATATTACGATACAGCACCTCTATCTTACGCCTAGTACTAGGCTGTACCTAAAAATTCCTTAGGGTTAAGGTTTAACCCCGGAAGTAAACAACTCTCTCCATCTGGAGTAGAAGGGGGAAAAAAAAAAGACTACACAAACATTCATTTTACACATTACACATACATTCAGTACATCTTATACACTAAACAATCTTTTCAAAATTAATATAAAAAGAGGCATTGTTTTAAGAGCATCGGAGACCTTGATTTCGGCTCTCTCCTTCTTCTAGGGGAAGGCATTTATGCGGGCGCTGGCCTTTGACCCTTCCTTCCTACATAAGAAAAGCATAACAGCAACAAAGAAAACATAAAAATATCGATGATGCTCTTATGCATTTGTAAATACTTTATGAACGCTTTATTGATGGTAGTCGAAACTATAAAGGAAATTAGAGGACATCTCCTTCAGTAATGAATATATCTACGAGTAATCATACAATGAATGTACCTACTCATAAAGAAAAGTGTGGTTCCATTTCTTCAACTGATGAATAAGGGTGAAAAGCGTTGATTATACTGATAAAACGCGTGAGTTTGCAACAAAAATGGAAATGATTCTGTTCATCAATTTTCGTTTCTCAACGAAATAAACTTCGACATTTTTTTGAAACACTATCTAAATTATATCCAAGTACACTCTAAATAGAAGTAGGCGTTTCGTTAGACGTTTTATTGTCCCAATTTTGCGAATTTTGAAATGTCTAATGCGTTAAACATTTCACATTAGTTAAACATCTAGTTAGACATTTCACTCAGTCAAATGAAATGTCTAAATTGTCCCAATTTTTTAAACAATTGAAAAAAATTAATCTGAAATGTGAAATGCAGTGAATGAAATGCAGACAATGAAATGTCTAATGCAGTGTTTCTTAGCCGGATTTTCCCCACGACCCCGTGTCAGGGTCTTAGGTCGCCGCGACCCCTTATCGTCCTAAAGGGGTAAACAAATTCACGAAGCAGGATTCTTTTTTGTTTTTTTCACACAAATCAGTACTACAGGGGTAAACAAACTACAGACCCCGGGGATCGCGACCCACCGTTTGAGAAACACTGGTCTAATGCATAGAAGTTTAAAGAGTTTAAGTTTAAGCAGAGACGTCAACCTTGAAGTATGAAAATCCGTGAGATTTCTCAATGTGCCTGATTTTGATAACTGGAAACATATGCCACATAAGGGAGTTTGAGACATTCTCCCCCAATTTTATTATTATTATCATTATTATTATATTATTATTATTATTATTATTAATAATGAGACCGTGAGACCGTGAAATAGACTTAAAATCCGTGAGAATCACGGAAAATCCGTGAGAGTTGACATGTCTGGTTTAAGTACATATAAGTTTAAATTTACGTGAAAAGAATTGTTTTATATCCATTAATTCGGTACTTGTAGGTTATCTCCGCCCCCCACCAATTTTGACAGAATATTTTCGTTAAAACTAACGAAAATATCACGACTTAACCTAACCAATTATCAAGGGCGTACAGTTGATCTATTATTAATTATAACATTGTTTGTTTCTGGAATAGTATTTACTATTTACTAATAGATCAACTGTACGCCCTTGATAAATAATTGGTTAGGTTAAGTCGTGATATTTTCGTTAGTTTTAACGAAAATATTCTCTCAAAATTGGTAGGGGGGAGATAACCTACAAGTACCATTAATTCTTGTAACTGATTCTCTTTCATAATCAAATAACTTCCTGTAATTTACATTATTATCAAAGCCATTTTTTAGTTTTAATTAAATACTCGAATTAGTTCTCTAAAGTCGACGCTTTCCAAGTGAATACGTATCTAGTTCAGCTAATTTTTCCTAAAATATTTTACTTCTCAGTTCTAGATTCATTCCGGTTGCTCTTGCCCGAACCCTTTCTAATTTATGAGTGTCTTTTCTCAAATATAGGTTGTCTAACTCAGAGATTGAACTTGGGTAAGCCTACTTTATATCAAGAGGCCTTGGTCTCATGCTACAGTAGGTTCAGGGTCCCAGGCTGGTTCTTAATCTTGAAATACTTTACTGGCCAAGGCTTAACCAAATAAATAAAATATGGATCACCTGAAGATCAGGGCCCCAGCCTTCTTTAGTTAGCTTTATAAGGTTAACTAACGAAAATATCACAACCTAACCTAATCAGTCGTCAAGGGCGTACAGTTGACCTAACGATTGGTTAGGTTAGGCCATGATGTTTTTGTTAGCCTTATAAGGCTAACTAAAGAAGGCTGGGGTTCTGATCGGTGCTACTGTAGTATGCGGTCTACCTACGATTGGTTAGGTTTAATCATGATATTTTCGTTAAAACTAACGAAAATATCATGACTAAACCTAACCAATCGTCAAGGGTGATTAACATTGGGATGTAAACAAGCAATTAGCAAACAAGATAAGAAACTATACTTCAAAGGTAGACCGCCGAATCGTAGGTAGACCGCATACTACAGTAGCACCCCTTGATCTTCAGGTGATCCTAAAATATTAATAAATGCATGAAAGACACTTAGAAGATGTAAGCCTACATGGAATAAATGAATAATAAGTGTTTTTTCCTCTTTTTAAGAGAGACTATAAATATGAACATTAAATAAACTTCGTCACAATTTCAAAGTATTTTTAACCACAATGCGCATGCGTCTAGGCGCAAAGAATAGAAAACTATCTTATTATACAAATAAAATGTTTAATTTCTACTCCTTTATATATATGAAATAGTTAAGCATCGTTTTCAGATAGTTGAAATATTTATTAAACACTTCAACATAGATATTATTCATTTCAGAAAGCTAAGTTCATAACGAGATGTCAAGTAGACGTTTCATATATATGATATAACCAAACGTGTAGTACCACTTAGAGTGTAAGGAGTTTGTAAGTTATAAACTGATTCTATGTTCTTAAAAATGAGGAAGAAACATTAAAATTATTGTAAAATTAAGTTTGAAAATTTTAGAAGAGAGAAGTTACGTATTAATTAAAAACTGTTTTTGCAGTATATATGCTATGTAAATGTAGGCCTTTTTCATCAAAACGAGTCATCAAAACACACCTTTGAAGAAAAATATTCATATATTCCATCTCCTCGTGACATATATATATATATATATATATATATATATATATATATATATATAATTGCTAAAGGAAAGAGAAATTCGTATAGTTTCGAATTACATAATTATCTCTTTCTCTACACAGAAAAGTGATACTCACAAAGTTTTTATTCATTTGTACTATATATACACAATATATAAACTCGTGTTGTATATACAGTATAAACAGTGTGGCGCAAAAGTCAGGAGTCAAAGGAACCAGAGAGCATGGATCTTTTCCGTTCTATGTCCGCCACTATTTTTAAATAAAAATTACTTTTTTAGTTCAATTTTTTAAATTTATACAATGATGACCCTTTAACTCCTGACTTTTGCGCCACCCTGTATATATATAAATATATAAATATTGTTAAAGGAAACAATAAGCACATTGTATATCCTTCACATCGAAGTAAATTTCTCTACTCACTGAG
Source organism: Bathynomus jamesi (assembly GCA_023014485.1). Lineage (NCBI taxonomy): Eukaryota > Metazoa > Arthropoda > Malacostraca > Isopoda > Cirolanidae > Bathynomus > Bathynomus jamesi. Next base: position 753,950 of record JAJOZX010000839.1, read on the forward strand.
TTCATGAGTAAAAATTCGTTATTATGTCCTTTATACATGAACTAAAAAGCAGTAAAAAACAAGAAGAATTAAACTTTACAAATATTTTATCGCGGCTAAAAACTTCAGTCGTTTTTAAAAATAAGAACTTCGCTTTATACTTCTGAAGAAGTCCAAAAGATCAAATAGTTAAGGAAGCATAAAACTATATTAGCATCCTTAACTTTAGAAAAAAAAAAAAAAACATTTCCCCCCTTTTTAGTATTAGGAATATTATAATACGATGTGTAATATAGAAGAGAAATGCGTCCTCTTTATATTAAAGTATAAAGCCGTAAAAACGGGATAACGTCCCCTCTAAAATTTCATTAAAAATCCGACAATCTTTTATGGACGCATTTCATTCGCTGGATCCAGTTAGTAATTTTGTGATACATTTGTTTGGTTTTTGCTGTTATGTGAAGTTACTCTATATATATATATATATACACGTTATACTTTTATGCAGCATATACTGTACAGTTATGGCCAGTACCCGTAGTTCAATGGATAGTTTACAGTTTCCGTATAGGCGAAATCAAGACATTAAGGTCGGGGGTTCGACTCCCGTTTGTGCTGGTAATAATAATTTGGGAGTTAACGCAATAGACCGCATTAGTTGGCCTGAGCGCTGTTGTGCCAGTTTTTTGTCCCTCGTCACTGTTTATTACTACGCAGTGACAGAGAAAATTCCGTATGCCACGACAATACAAGCAAAATTAAGGTCAACAGAATTTTGTCGTGACTGCACATCATTATTTTAATTAAATCTTAAAATTGGTCCTATTTTATTCGGTATTATGACATCCATTTCCCTTATTCGTTATGCCTATCATTCGGGCTGAGTCGTGTCCACGTCACGTTACGGCTTTCAGTTAGATCAGCGAGGTTAAGCGACGTTGGGTTTGATCGGTAATTGGATGGGTGACCGTCCTCCGCGTTCGGATGATGTAGCGACGTTTAGATAGTTCGGATACCACGTAAAGCTGTAGATCCCCTCCATTATGTGACCTTTGTGCCGTTACGAAGGAGGCTAAGCAACCTCAAATATGTTACTTATCATTCCTAATTTCTTAATGTTTCACGCATAATATATTCCTTACTAAAACGCATGAAATCCATCACACCTGCAGATCTTGGACATGTAAAATTAATTCTACAACTTAGCTGTTGTATAAGCGACAAGGCAGTTCATTAAATGTGGTAGAAACGGCGGATCTGACATCACTGAAATTTTAGTTACATCAGAAATTCTGTCTTTTAAGATAGAAAAAAGAAATTAGCTGAAACTACATTATCTGTAGACGAACATTGCGAGTACCTTTAACTATTGATCTTTAGTTTCTTAAAGCGATAGTGGGTTTGGGTAGTAGTAGCTGGATGGGAGTCCGTCTTCTGCGTCCAGATTATGTAGTGACCCGTGGTTCGGATCCCGCGTAAAGCTGTAGGTCCGCTACGTCATATGACCTTAGATGTTGCGAAGAAGGTTAAACAACGCCATCACTTCATTTTTCTTAAAATTACGATTACTTTTCTTGCGGAGGTCAATTTTTACATCACTTCAAAAAGATAAATTCGTAATACAATCAGATTCGAATTTTAATCGTTATAAATAGTCTTTCTATATTCATTCGTGATGGATGATACTATTCAAATGAACTTAAATAATTAACTTATAAGAGATAAACCCTTTTTAACAAACATTATTTTTAAGTTATAAGAGAAAAAACATCATGAAATTATTTACTCGGATCATTTGGTTTTGGAGTTTCGTATTAATGTCAAGTTTCGTCTGTCAACATTCAGACTTATTTATATCTTTCACAAGGCTAACAGGTTACCAAAATCATGCTATTTACTCATGGATGCATGGGGTTTATAAAACTATAACTAATGAGCTGTATAGATTTAATATAAAATCCTGGGTTCATAATGCAGTTTCTTGTGAATAGTTAATTAAATCTTTGTTGTTTCTTCCGATGCGCGCAACTTTACACCTATCTACGCTATACAGGGTGTACATAAAGTCAGGATCTATTTTTGTGAAGCACTTGGAAATTATATGGAATTCAATCATAAAATGATAAAGTGGTAACATTTATTAAATAATTAAGAGTAGGATTCGACGTGACGCCCATCAGTATCCCTGCACAGCTCAAATCGTTCGGCAGCATTTCTAAACACATTCTGGAGCATTTGCGGGGTTATGTTATCTGCAGCAGTTCGTATACGTGTACGTAAGTTTTCAAGACTCGTAATCTTCGTCTGATAGACGTGCGATTTGATAAAGCCCCATGCAAAGAAATCTAAAGAGGTTAAATCTGGTGATCTCGCTGGCCAAGGTCTGTTGCTTCCGCGTCCGATCCAGCGATTTGGGAAACGTCCATTTAGATAATCCTGAACAATTTTGGCATAGTGACAAGGAGCACCATCATGTTGATAGACGACGGTACAAACAATCCTATCCCCAATCAGCTGAGGTTCAAGGAGTTGCTGCACATGTCCAGATAAATAAGCCCGTAACTGTAGCTTCAGCAAAGAAAAAAGGACCATAAACCTTAGATTTTGTTAAACCCATCCAGACATTAACTTTAGGTGAGTCTCTTTCCCAATTTTGGACGAAATCATTCGGTCTTTCATCTGCCCAAATTCGACAGTTATGGCGATTTACTTTTCCACACGTATGGAAAGTGGCTTCATCACTAAAGAGAATGTTGTCCATTAAATTATCACTCCAGATTTGTTCTACGAGATCATCACACACAGCACTTCGTCGAGGGAAATCTTCCTCATGTAAATCATGTAAAACCTGCAAATGATAGCTTTTCTTCTGCAAATTAACTTTCAGAATTTTGTGCACAGATGACGTCGGGAGGCCGAGTCTGTGTGATGCAGCACGAACGGACGTACGTGGCTCCTCAGTGATAATTCCGCGTACTGCATTCACGGTAAGATCTGACATACACGGTCGTCCTGATCTTGCTTCATCATTTACAGATCCCGTTCGTTTAAATTTGTTCACCAATTTTCGTATTGTCTTGTCTATTGGCCCCGGCTTATGAAATCTCCTTCTAAACTTCTCTCTGATGTCATTGTATTTCTTTCCCTCGATTCACCAAATTACTATTGCCACACGCTCTTCTGTATTCATTCTAAGGGCTTCTGAAAAGAAAAATAGAAAAAAATAATTATTTCACAAAAATAGATCCTGACTTTATGTACACCCTGTATTTATACTATACAGTGGACCCCCTAGTTACGAGGGGTTCGACTAACGAAATTTTGACATACGAGGCGACCTCAATGTTAAAATCTGGTTCGAGTTCCGAGAAAATTTGCGACCTATGAGTGGCAAGCGAGAACATTATCATGTCGGATGACTCCCTCTCTAAGCAGTGACCCGTCCCTGCTGTTTCCGGCCTGACCTCAGATGACGACTATGCATGGATTTGGATTTTCGATACGGATTTTTACTTAGTACCGTACACCAACTTTAACTCAAGGTAGGGTAAGTACTGCACACAAATTATTTTATTAATTTTTATTAACTAATATATACACTGTACTGTACACATATTATGTATTTTATTAATTTTTATTAAATATACATACAGTATATGCATATTTATTAAGAAATAGGGAGGAAATTTGGGATTTGGAACGGATTAGGCCATTTACATGTTAAACACGGTCCGACATACGAAATTTTCTACTAACGAGCGTTTGACTGGAACGGATTGTCCTCGTAACTCGGGGGTCCACTGTATTATATACATTATCTGTATGCATTAAAGTTCATTTGCCAAGTTTCTGACCATTCTATATATATATATCAACTTAACTAAGTGTGAATGAACTTGTACTGTACCGTCTTTCAGGTACTGTTCAATTAAGTACTACTTTTGTATCGTCCGCAGATTTTGAGAATTTATTAATTAAGCCTTCTCTAAATCGTTAATGTTTATTATAAATAAGAGTTCTCCTAGGACAGATCCTTCAGGGACACCCCTCGATACAATTGCCTATTTTGACTATTTTTCTTTAAAATACACCTTTTAGTTTGTAATTTAAGTAGTTGTTTGTCCAATTGCATGTGCTCTCAGAAACCTCATGACTAGTGTTTAAGAATGGGAAAAGATATTTCAAATCCCGGGAAGCTGGAAACAAGAACACCATTCCCTGGAATACCCTAGAAACTGGGAGAACAATAACACTCAATAGTAGAATTATTTAAATATGGAGGAAATAATGACAACAACAGTTATTTGCTTTATTTGAAAACTACAGCATAATATATTATAAATATAATATCCTTAAAACAAAATTTTATTTTTTTTATCATAAAACAATCGTGATGAAGCTGAACATAGAGTTATTTAGTAAACTGAAGAAGGAAAATGAGCTCTTATCAAAAATTAACTTTTGCATTAAGCACTATGTAGCAAAATATTACAATTAATTAACATGAAGAACATTGCAAATTGCGATAAGAAAGTTTTCTTGAAAGATTTCTTGGAGCTATTGAAGAATAGGGACCCCAGCTTTCTTTAGTTAGCTTTATAAGGCTAACTAACGAAAATATCATGACCTAACCTAACCAATCGTCAAGGGCGTACAGTTAACCTAACGATTGGTTAGGTTAGGTCGTAATATTTTCGTTAGTTAGCCTTATAAACCTAACTAAAGAAGGCTGGGGTCCCTATTCTTCAATAGCTCCGACTTCTTCACATAAAATAAGGTTTTAAAAGGCACACTGCATTTCAAGATTCATCTGACGTGTGCACAGAGAGAGAAAGCGCTTTCAGCCTCTACAGAAGGTGCCATTGTTGCAAGGGCGCCGTACACTTATTGAAGATTTGGCGTTTTCTTGTTTGTTACCTCATAACTGGAAAACTCTTTGGACAGCAACTGATTTTGATGTTTTCTTTTGAATATTTTTTCTTTACTTCTTGGCAATGCACTGTCTGATTTCAATTTTAAGACTACTCGAGAGGTGTTCTAAGAAACTGGAAACAGTGGATTTAACTCTTTAACTCCGACCGTTACCTTATGGCAACATTAGCTTGGCAACCGACAACATTAAAAGACAATACACATATTGAGGAAAGAAGCAAATTTGGGGCCTTTAACTTCAACTACAAGACTATAAATCGGATCGCACATGGCCCAAATAGAGTGGAGAACAGTTTTAGAGAATAAAACAACTGAAGAAATTCTAACAACCTTGGAAGAAAAAACGCTGAGAATTTTAGAAAAATATGCTCCGAAATCACAGCCAAAAGGAAAGAGGAGCTGGCTAGAGAGGCAAAAGAGAAATAATAAATGCAAAAAACTTCACTTTTTTCTACGTGAAGGTCAAAATATGAAAATAAAAACCCACTCTAATAGACAGAGTTTATTTCCACAACAGTTTCGACGCCCACTGGCATCCTCCTCGGGTGGATACAGAAAAACGAATGAACCAAAACAAGAGGGAAAAACAGTCCAGGGACCGACCTTTAAGAAATTCGCACCTAGGTTAGATCCCATTCTCCCGACACCGGAAGGGCATTTTCATTAAGTACATTCGCACAAATTTAAAACTATCTTCCTGTTCTAAACATACAGATTCTATTTTTTTTTTTTTTTTTTTTTTTTTTACATAATCATTACATTTATTATTAAATTTATTACATTTAATATTGCATAATTATTTATTACAGAAATTATAAATTTATTATTACATTGGTTATTACATTGTTGTTTATTATACAGAACTTATAAACCGAAAAACGAATGAAAAAGGCGATTAGGAAACAATCCGGAGACCATTGAGAAATTCGCACCTAGGTTAGATACCGTTCTCCCGAGGAGGATGCCAGTGGGCGTCGAAACTGTTGAGGAAATAAACTCTGTCTATTAGAGTGGGTTTTTATTTTCATAAAAGAGAAATATATTCCGCAAAAGAAAGAGAGTGGATGCGAAGTTAGCCAACTGCGGAGATAATGCGAGGAAAGTAATACAAGAAAAACTGGAGGTTATCGATAGGGAAATACAAGCCCTGATTAAGGACCATACAGAGAGAGAAGAGGAAAAGGCGGTAGAAGCAATAAAGCAAACTCCAAAATACTTCTATAGCTATGCGAAAAGGAAAACAAAAACGCGCGTCGCTATTGGGCCTAGGGCATGGTTCAGAGTAATCAGTTAATAATTGCTTCGAATTTAATCATTAATTAATAAAAAAATATTTTTAGAAAATGATGGGAAATGATTAATTTTCCTCGTAATTTCAGCATCATTTTACCTTAAATTTTGTAATGTATCCTTTGAATTTCGCACCTTTTTGCATGTATAAACTGTCTAATCCGCCCATGCCTGATTTCTTGAACTAAAGCAAACTAAATGTTTGAGCAAAATGTTTTCTTTGGTCTTATCTCACGCAACAGAAACAATGAAGCTCTTTCTTACTCTTTTCGGAAGTATTTAATTTTTCATCATTTTAATCAGTTAATCATTGATTAATTAGGCAATTTAATCATTCATCACTTTTCCTAAAAATGATTAATTAACCATGCCCTAGCCACCATCAACCTACTGCTTTTCGCAGTCCTCTTCAGTGAAGGAATAGAGTCTTTCCATCAAGTTCTTTGCAGTTTTCAAATGTACTGCTCTAGATGGCATAGAAAATATTAAAACTAAAAAAGTTAAATTTAGTATTATTATCAATTATATAAGAAGCATAATTATTGCATTTAAAAATTAAATTTTTTAGTTTCCCGAATTTTTGTTTATTTCCCGGGAAACGGGAACTGGGATCCCGAAAATGTCCAGAAAATTGATTCCCGGTATTAAATACTAGTCATGACATTTCATTTTACTGGTCGATCTTTTATGAAAGCCTTATTGAAAGCCGTCTGTAAATCGAAGTAAATAATGTCCGCGGGTTTCTTATTATGATATTTTATGAGGGTTTGAACGACGGTTGAGGATGGACCTTTTTTATACCTTACTGAAAAATTTTAATAAATTAAATTAACCATTAAACCCTACCCGGGTACTAGTGTACCCAAATACCCCGGGTATTGCTGGCGTAACTTTTATAATAGGTAGGGATTAAGGGTTAAACATAATTCACCTCATCTGAAACCGTGTTTTTGTCTGTTAAGAGTTTATTTATTTTTATCATTTTATCTCTATACACACATCATATAGCCGCTAAAAATGTACCTACCACGGATCTTAAACTAACACGTCAATAGTTCTCAGCTGCCTTTCGACCAAACGTTTTGAAGATAAGTATGAAACAGTTTCACGTTTTGAAGATAAATATATAATATTTGCACGTTCTGAAGATAAGTACATAACATCAATAGTTTCCCAATCTACTTCGGCGAGAGGTCTATTAAAATATATTTTGCGACAAATAAACGATTTGCCTACTTGCTTCTCTGAATACGCGACCATGCTTATCGTCAACCCAGTAGACTCGTTTCATTTCAATTCGTTCAAGTGTTTTCTCGGATTCCCGCTTCCTCTATACCAGTGTTTCTCAAACGGTGGGTCACGACCCCCCTCTATACCGATTTAATACTTCATTTTTAATTTTTCTTCCCTTGTAAATATACCGCCGACGCCCTCGTGGGTATAATTTAAATTTTAACTCTAATTATTAAAAAATAAAAGTATTTAGCGTTTTACGCATTTCTAATCATAATACAGGGTGTTCAGAAAGAAATGTATCAAAATCTAAACTGTATTTGTTTTAATTAACTTTACTTTTGTCTAAATAATTAATTTAATTTTTACGTTAGTTCGTTTTTTTAAAAGTAGTAGAAACCATATTTGACCAGAAAAAAAAAATGTATTGCTATAAATCAGTATGTAGTTTTCTCTCTCTCTCTCATATATATATATATATATATATATATATATATATATATATATATATATAATGCAAAATTAACCCAACAACGATTCGAACCCGGGACCCCTCGAGTAGAAGTCAAATCCTGGTGGGGTGGGGTTAACTTTGCATTATGTAAAATCATCAGTGTTCATGAATGATATTCCATATATATATACTGTATATATAGGGCGTCCCAAAAAAATGTATACACACTTTAAATACTTATAAAAGGCAGTGTTTATTAAAATACATTTCATTTTCAAAATGTAATAGAATCTACAGACATTATTTAATTGTTTTGTCAACGCCTGTTTTCAAACTGACGTCCGTTCTGGTCCAGGCACTGCTGATAACGCGAAGCAATGGAATCGCAAACATCACGAAACATTTCGTTTGGTATTTGTGTGCATTCTCGTTCAATGGCTGCTCTCAATTCAGCGACTGTTGCAGGTTTTATAGCGTAGACTTTGTCTTTTAAGTATTCCCATAAAAAAAAGTCTAGTGGTGAGAGGTCTGGTGAACGCGGAGGGTATTCTACGAAACCCCTTCGTCCAATCCACATCCACATCGTGCCAAGTACCACTCGCAATACTCCACTCTTCGGTCCGGATCATCTTCATTAATAGCATGGACTAATCTTGGAATGTAACTTTTCCATTGACAGAGCTTCAAAATGCGATGGACAGACGATTCTGACATTCCTACCTCACGACTCGCTTGCCGCACAGATTTTCTTGGACTTTGGTGATACGTTTCCAGTACTCTTTCTTGCTTTGTGGGGCTTGTCGATGTCCGTGGTCTTCCGGAACGCTTCTTGTGGACATTCTGAACAGTTCCATCGGCTTCAAACTTATCTATAATTCGAGTGATGGTAAGTCGCGTTGGTGGATCTGTTTGAAACTCCCTCCTAAACTGTCTTTGCACTTCAACTGCGTTTCACACTTCCAGTAGCATTTTAGAATGAATTTCCTTTGTTCAAAGCTTAGTCTGACTGCCATTATTAATTCTAATGGGTTTAACTTGGAGAGAAAGAAACATCAATTGAGCTATCAGCTGTTAAAGTGTGTATACATTTGTTTCGGACGCCCTGTATATATCTATATTATATATATATATATATATATTATATATATATATATATATATATATATATGGGTGGTGTGTGTGTGTGTGTGTGTGTGTAAAAATGATCCATGAATAATTCCTATATTCATGTACTCTCTTATTCATTCGTGTAATTCTTATATTCATTTATATAGTTCTTGTATCCATTTGTAAAATTCATGTGTTTATATGGTTCATGTGTTTATATAATCCTATATATTCGTATATATTTAACTTCATTTGTTTCGTTCTCTCTCTCTCGTCTTGCGCGGAATATCTCCTATACAAGCGTCGTTCTTTACGTTAATTATACTGCGTGTTTGCAGTTAAATGTATATAATGTTACGGCATGCGGGAGGTGCCCCCTTGGGGCATTGGTTTCTGCGAGTATGTAGAAGAATTACGGCATTTGGAAGAGTGAGGCTCATGGTGTAATGGTTATCGCATCTGACCGGCAATCGGAAGATCCTGGGTTCGATTCGCGGGTGGTTACCTAATTTTTTCATTTGTTTCGTTCTCTCTCTCTCGTCTTGCGCGGAATATCTCCTATACAAGCGTCGTTCTTTACGTTAATTATACTGCGTGTTTGCAGTTAAATGTATATGTACGTGCATGTATTCATTTTTACATAAGGACCAAAATCGCCTAACGCGAGTTTGGATAAAATTTTTGATTTGCCTTCTACTTTGCCAAATAATTGGTGACTTGTTCTTTTTAAAATTCTTAATAATTTTTTTTTTAGATTTAGCTTAATAATGAATCCTGATTAAGTTTTGCAATGTTCATGTTTGGTATACATTCTCTCTTCGTTATAAAAGATGAAGTCATGTCTTGCCTAAGCATTTAATTGTAAATCTTAAACCTTTAATTTTTGCTCATATGCATATTTTAGTGTAAGGATGCATAGTTTAATTTCCACTTTTAGTTAACTCGGCAGATCATGATAACATCGGATCTGAAAATATTCGGTTTAAGATAAAAATATGGCATCATCTTCAAATATCTTGTTTATCCGTTTAAACATTACCACAGCTAAAAGATTTACTTTATTTTCAAATATTGTGCAAAAATAATGCAGCCTTTTCAACTTTTAATAATAATGATGTTAGCAAATTATGGGTATATAAACCCACAAAAATTCTTTCATGTTCATTCAGAATTAGACTTCGAGGCTGAGCACTACCTGTACATTTTAGCAGTGAATTACAGTAAGAAGCAGTCTTTATCTTCTCCTGATACGTTATAAGAAGAATCAGGGAACCTTCAGAGAATTTAGTAAGCCTCCCAGAATCCTTCGAACCACTATAGAAGAACTCGGAAAATAGTATAGAAGAAACTACTGCAAGTAACAAATCCGTTGCTGCCACCTAACCAGAGCCCCCGTCGACTTCGAACCAACCCAGGCCATAGACGGAGGGGTTAACACATATATATATATATATATATGTAAAGGCTTGTGCATGGATAACTTTTGCGAATGAAAAGTGGAGCTGATTATGTTTAATTTTAGCAGACTACAACTTACAAGACAACGAGTGTGATCTGTTTTTTCTTCTCAATATTCGTGTCATTCTGCCATAACAGTACGTATAAAATTACATTTTAATTACAGATCACTTAATCAAAACTTCAATGCCTTTATGGAATGGAAAAATTATGACATAATTTGTTCCTTACCTCTCTCTTTCTCTCTCTCTCTCTCTCTCTCTCTCTCTCTCTCTCGGCGATGCAGTTATGAATTTGAAATCAAATTTAAGTTTAAAAAAGAAGAATATTTGTTCATTCTTTTAACCAATAATTGTTTTTATTTATTTACGAATCTATTAAAAATGGGAAGCTTCCCATTTTTAATAGACGCTTCGAAAGGTATTGTCTGTAAAAGAGAAAATACAATTAAAAATTTATATAAATAATTTAATATCAGGTTGTATAGTATTATGGGGCAGGATTTCTGGGACACCCTGTGTATATATATATATATATATATATATATATATATATATTAGGGCCGTTCAAATAAATGAAAATTAAAAATTCAAACAAGCATGTACTTTTTTTTATTAGACTTAAGAACATAAAACTCTTGAGACGAATTTGAGTGGAATCCGAGAGTATTTACTTGGTGCTCAAGCATTAGAATATGTACAGCGGGTGAATTGGATAAATAACATTTAGATAACCAATGAATTCGCACAATATAACGTTCAGTGATGGCCCAAATGCATTGATATCACCTTAATATCATACATGAAATCTAGTTGCCTGAACATTTACCGGTGGCCAATGTCGACTTATTGTGGTCAGGAAATTAGTGCAGTCTAGGAGTAATCGAACATGAGCTTGAGCACCCACTGAAAGTTTTGCTACCAAGTAGAAATTTGGCAAGAAAATTTTTGTAAACAAGTAGAATTAAAAAATCCACATGCTCAGTGACTTGCCTGCAATAAAATTTTTCACCCCTATTACATGAACCGCCCTAATATATATATAATATATAATATATATATATTATATATATATATATATATATATATATATATATTATATATATAATATAAATAAATGAAATGAAAATATTTTATTTCAAACAATAACAATAAATATTACAAAATCACATTTTTTTAAATATTATTAGTTTTAATATAGAACTATTTATATTTTATTTAATTTGGGTTTTATATAAGTTATATAGGCTTTACTGGGCTCTCAGAAAAATTAAAATAAAACATATCGCTTCGAGTAAGAAGTATTAATTGGTTTAGAATACACGAACAAGTAATAGTCGGATGAATTATGTAATACGGTGTATATTATATCTTAAAAATAATTATTACGGACACGATATATATATATATAATTATATATATATATATATATATAGGGAATTAACTCAGAATGGTCCTATATATATACAGGGTGGTGCAAAAGTCTGGACCCATAGGCAATTTACTATATAAAAAATATCTTTTGATTTTTATAATAGTTTTTATAATTTAATTTTTGTTTATAAATTTACTAAATATTTTTCAGATTGTTACCCTATGGCAGACAAGTTAACAATAGCAGAAAGAATAGAGCTTGTGCTTTTGTACGCAAAAGAAGGAGCTACCTCACGTTCAGTCGCAAATTTCCTTATGCCTCGATTATACGAAATACCATTACACTTATTGTAAATTCTGAACTAGAACGTTAAATTTAACATAATTTAGTCACTGGTGTATGGTTAATTAAATTTCATTTCATAATAAACTTCCTGCAGGCCACACTTTTTTTCCATATAAACCGCCTATGGGTCCAGACTTTTGCACCACCCTGTATATGAAAACACCGCACAAAGAATTGATAGTTAAAAAAATAATCTTAAATTTCTATCAGCATTCCTGAGCTACGTCATAGCCAATGTCGTAACGCCGTTTCTCGTTGATCAGCGAAGTTAAGCGACGTTGGGTCGGAGAGTAGTTGGATGGGAGATTATCCTCCGCTTCCAGACTAATGTAGCGACTCGTGGTTCGCGTACAGCTGTAAACCCCCTCCGTCGTATGACTTTAGATGATGTTGCGAAGGAGGTTAAACAATCCCATTATTATATTAAATTATATCAGTATTCCTTTATTAAGATAAATTTGAACTTGCTTTTAAATGAATTTGCATTGTAAATATTTTTAATATCAACGCTTAAATCATTCCACAGTTTCAGTCTAACAAAAATAGGTAACTTTTTTAATCAAAGACAGTCTAAATTGATGAATAACACGCCTATATCTATTCCTAATTTGGTTATGAGTAAATTTTTTGATGAGTTATAAAATTTTTGTTTACCCCATTGTAAGTTAATATAATTTCGCTCATATATTTGTAAATGCAAATAAAACGTTCCACTTTTATTACGTCTTTGATCTTTTAATTGTAATTTTAAGTCTTTTAAATAATGCAATCGAATGATTAAGGAAATCATTCTTATCAGATGATATTCTTGCTGCTCATTTTTCTCAGCAAAATTATCCTATTTCATACAAGGTCGCGGTACATCATATAAAGACGAACGAAAGAATGATACAGAGTTAATAAAACCTGTTTAGGAGATTATATGTTTTAAGTTTAAACATTATAGCAACACTCCTCGAAATCTTTAAGAGGTTTAATTTTCATGGTTCTTCCAGTACAAGCTCTTCTCCAGCATTTCCCTACGGAATTTTGTATTCTTCACTGCAATTTCACCGACATTCATTTCATCAAAATACACACTTCGTTTGTTACTGGAAATCATAAAACTCGTTTTATTAGTATTTACAAAGAGTTTATAAGGGGTCAACTGGTAAATTCTATTCTTCTAAATATATCCTTCACTGTATTAACATCTTTGCAAGAACAGACACAACATATATACACATATATATTCGATAAGATGATGAAGAAATAGATAAATAGATGATATTAAAATGAAAGATTTCAAGAACTGTTTGAGAATTTTTGTTTAAAACTTCATATACCCAATCGTGAGTAATATTTATCTCTTAATAAAAGTTTGGCGTTTTCTGGAAATG
>JAJOZX010000839.1:772500-817500 GCA_023014485.1 Bathynomus jamesi
TGGCAACACCCAAAATGGGCCGAGAGAAAGAAGGATGCCCGAATTCAGTTTTCGGGCGCACGTCCTCGTTAGGTGTTTGTTATTAATATGTTAGAGCGATTTTAAAATAGTTAATTGTCTCTCTCTCCGCGATAAAAGGTTAACGATGGGTCCGCACTCGCTTTACTCCGTTGGTTCAATTGTTTCGTCGTAAATAAAAAGTCAATAAATAGTAATAATAGTATGTAATTTATCCCAGTTCCTTTCTTTGTTGTTCAAAATCTTAATGGAATGAAAAGAAAGCGAAGAGTAGAACAAAAGGCGGTTGTTTTTAAATCACTAAAATACACTAGAGCGCCGATTATTCGAACGCCGATTATTCTAATATCAATTGTCCGGCTGTTCAATTATCCGGATCAAATTTTGAAAATTAAAAAAAGAATTTCGTTGTAAAAAAATTTTGCTGACAATTAAACGTGAGCAAAACATGTTTGAATCACTTCGTAGCAAAGGGTGGAACACGTCGCCTCACATCCACACAAGTGTTAAACGTGTCAGAATTGGCATTAATCTGTACATACATTGTATTAATTACGGCAGTACTTTGTGCTTCCTTAAAAATTATGATTATGAGGGGCTGTCACATGCAGAGGATTTCAAATGTCTGGACACTGCAATAACATGGTCGGAGGGGTAAGAAGAGTGTGACTGTGTTCAGCTGCTTTGTTTGAAATGATTGCGTGATTTTGCTGCAACCAAAAAAAGTCTTCCTTGAACCAGCTATCAATCACTCGGTTCTTGTCTTAAATAAATTACAGTAGATACATTTTATATTTTATTACATTACATTTTATGTACTGTATGTATTTTTGTTGACTACTGTATTAATAATATTGTAAAATATATGTTCAAGATACATGTACTCTATGGATTTACCTTACGGTATTGCAATATACGATATTTTAATAATGTCTAATTATCCGGACTTTCGATTATCCGGACCACCCTTTGTCCCAATTAGTCCAGATAATCGGCACTCTACTGTATATAAGCAAGGTCTATAATTACGCTATATACACATATTGGTCGTACACTAGATAACATCGCTTTATAAACTAACCAATAATACACTTGTGCCGATCGCACATCAACCACTTGGTATCGTCACAAAAATCTCGAATATATGGTTTTGATTTGATGCAAAATATTTACAGTTCTATTTACCGAGGTATTGGTTCAACAAAGATTCCATGACACGCTTCGGGCTAGCCTCAAAAGGATTAATATAGAGGTAAAAGTTAAACACTCCATATCTACACTTACGTACGCACAAAGCCATCACGCCAGCAAAGTGATGAAATGCTCTTACAGGATAGGGGTGGAAACAGGAATTAAGAGCAAAATGTCAGATTTTCCACACCATACCCTCACCCGTCACATGCATCGAGCCACCCAAGAGAAAGAAGGAAAAAATAAAAACAGAAATCGTGATGGCGGAAACACAACTACACCTCACCTAATCCATGCCATGCACTTTGGTTTTGAGAGAGAGTTACAAGGAGTTACAAGGAGTTACAAGGAAAAGAAGTACCTCAAAAGGCCTTGCGGCCATACCGAGGAGGTACCAATGGCAACGGGTGCCAGGGAGAATTTTCTACACCTTCAAATAGTGTGCAAGATTTGGTCTAACCTTTTCTTGAACTGATCCACAGAGGAACTGTTCACAACTTCTGAAGGTAACCTGTTCCACGTGTCACAGATCTTATACGAGAGAGAGAGAGAGAGAGAGAGAGAGAGAGAGTATAAATCATAAATTTATATCAAATAATTTAAATGTGATGCAGATGATCACACCTTATTACCTTCACAAGATCAGTCCATCAGAGTTGAAGAATTTACCGCATGATTCAAAGAGAAAAAATCCTGAATCAAGTACACTGCACTGCAACAACCCTTTGGAATACCATAAAATTTACATATTGCTCTGCCTGATGACCTTAGAATTTTGTCGCAGTCATTTTACGAAGTGTAATTACCAAACAATTGAAAATTTCGTCAGTTTCAAGTATGATATCAAGAAAGTAATCTTAAACATATCTTCTTATTGTTGGATGCGACGTAATTTTTTTAACATTTTTGTCAAAGTGCTTTTAATTAATAATTCTTTCACTTCTTTATTTATTTAGCTTTAGATCAGCGGAAATTAATCAAAGATACTATCTTTTGTTAAAAATAATTGCACCTAGTATTGTGTATTTTTATAAATTTCAATTGCTTTTGACTATTTTCGCTAGATTTTTCGGGGGGGGGGGGGGGGGGGGATTGTGCTTGTAATCTTTTGAACACTTCTGATCATTCAAATAGTTTTTAACTTGAATTTTTAACTTGCAGTGTTCCCACTGGGAGCTGTAGTCGTTGCGAAGCTATTGATTTTTCGTTGTTTTGCCGTAAATAGAATGTGGAAAGGTTTTAAGTGCTAATAATAAAGGGATTATTCCTATTGAATTCGTAGGAGACTTTAGCGTCAATCTGATACTTCTCACCTGCATTATATATTGGTCTTTCATTCCATATAGAATATTCTCTGAAGAGAGAGAGAGAGAGAGAGAGTTACAAGGACAAGAGGAAGCCTCAAAGACCTTCCGGTACACTCGAGGAGGTTCCTGTTATTAAACTATTCATTTTTATAACTATTCTAGCAGTAGAATAGAAATGGATAGAAAAGTATAAAACTCTCTCCCCATCTTCCGCTTCCTCCTCGCTAGAGGCGGGTACGGTAAAAGGTTGAAAAAATACCTTGACCCTGGAAAAGTAATCAAGGACATTTTATAGGAAAAAGAATATACTTTATATGCTAGCTCTACAATTACGCCATGCACATAGAGATCGCACACTAAATAGCACCGCTGTAAAAACTAACCAATAATATACTTGCGCCAATCACACATCAACCACTTAGTATCGTCACAAGAATATCGAACGTATGGAAACAAGAATTAAGAAAAGAAATCAGAATTTCCATATCATGTCCTTACCCGTCACGTGCTTCCAACCAACCCCCCGAAAAAAATTGAGGCGGCAGAAATGCAACTCTATCTCCCTTAATCCATGCCATGCATTTTTTTTAGGTTTTTTTTTATGAAATTATGTGTTTCTACAAAATATTTTTCTACTTTATTCTTTGACATATTAACAAGGCATGTAAATGTGTGAGTATGTTTTCTGTAATTGGATGTCTGTCCTGTGTATGTCTGCCAACTCTTTAAATGTCGCCGAGTTTCAACTTAGGGTCTCCCTCCATGAAAGGTGCTTATGCAGCAAGTGATATATTGTGTCGTTCATACTTCGCGATGTTGTGCCACCACGAGAGTAGAGAAAATCTCTTTACGGCGAGGAATATCAGTAGGAGGTCCCTGTATATATGCATTACCTTACATTTGCCTAAGTCGAATGGCATTTGCCAAGTAGCAGACCATTCGCCCAACCTATCAAGATTATTCTGAAGCGTTCTTATGCCCTCCTCGTTACTTACACTATTTCCTAACTTGGTATCGTCTGCAAATTTAGAAACTGCATTTAGGAGCCCAGCGTCTATTTCGTTAATATAGATGATAAAAAGCAAAGGACTCAGAACGGAACCCTGTGGAACTCCACTGGTGATGGGGGCTCACTCCGAAGCCACTCTATTTATTACTACTCTCTGCTTTCTATCTCTTAACCAATCTTCACTCCAGTTGGAAACGAGCCTTAATTCCTAGTCCTCTAATTTTAGTCATTAATCTCGCGTGAGGGACTTTGTCAAAGGTTTTTTGAAAGTTGAGATACACTACATCTATTGTTCTAGTTGAGTCGTATCGTATAATGTATACATATTGAACAAGAATTCTAACAGGTTTGTTAGACAAGATCTATGCCGCCTGAATCCATGTTGAGAATAAAAAATTAAATGGTTTGATTCAAGGTGACACAGGATACGTTCTGTAATAATGGATTCCAACAGCTTACCGACAACTGACGTTAAAATAATCAGGTGGTAATTACGAAGATTTTGCCTATCCCGCCCCTTTTTAACCCTTTCGCTCCGGGTGTGGCATACAAACTACACGTCCAATTTGCGCTTGGATCCGGGTGTGGTAAGTAAAGCAACTCCGAATCTTTTCTGAACTCCGAGTGTAGTTTATATCCCTCTCTTTCCACCCTATGGGATTGAAAATCGGGGGATATATTTATTATAATTCTAATTCAATAATTCGAATTCATATAATTCGCTTCAAAGCTATGCATGCAGTGAAAGGGCTAAAGATTGGTGCTACATTTGCTAATTTTCAGTCGGTTGGAATTTTCCCTAATTAGAATGATTGTTTGAGTATGGTTACTAAGTCATCAACAATATTGTGGCTAACCTCTTTTAATACCGTCCGACGTACTGTAGGTTTATATAATTTTCTGAATTAGTCTCGTTGGAATGTGACTTAAGTAGTTTGTAGGCTCTATTTCTTTCCGTAACAGCTGTAATCAGCCAGCTGATATAAGGTTTAAAATGAATGGTGAAGTAATTGAGGAAGTACAAGAGTTTAAGTATTTGGGTCAAACTATTACCAGCTCCTTAAGTGATGACTCGGATATAAGAAAACAATCTCGAAGTCTGTGTGCTAAAGCGAATATGACCATAAGGAACTTTCGATTCTGTACAAGTGAAGTTAAAGACACACTCTTTCGTACTTTCTGCAGTAATATATACGGACAGCAACTCTGGGTGAATTATAAAAAAGGTTCTGGCAGAACCCTAAATTTGCTGTACAACAGGTCTTTTAGACTCTTACATAAATTAACCCCGAGATGCTCAGCTTCGCAAATGTTTGCTACCCGCAATGTCCCGAGCTTCCCGGAGGTAACAAGACGTGCTCAACACAGTCTAATGCAAAGAATTAAAAAATCAACCAACCCGATCATCCAAGCTATCCATGAGTTCTGCCATTTATCCTCTAAGCTATGGACTTCTTGGTACGAAAACGTCTGTCTGTAGCTCCACTTAACTTCGACATTACAGTATTATTTCTAATCAACTGTATATATTTCTATCCTTAGTATATGAACTGTCATTGTATTAAAAATATTTGTCATATGGACTACAGTCTGCCAATAAACCTTTTCATTTTCATTTTCATTGCTAATTTCATTGTTAAACCATTTCGGCGTTTTGGTTAACAAGGAAGAAACTGTTTTAGTAGGTACAAAAGTGTCCTCTAATATTCTAAATTAATATTCTAAATTGATCCCTATATGAGCTCAGTGACATTGATATTTTTGCTTATTGGAACTTCAAGAATGTCTAAACTATTTCGAAAACTTTCAAAATTTGCTCTAAAGAAATATTATCATCTGCAAATTCCAATAGTCTTGAGCTTTCAGCATCAGCTATTTTGTCTTCCCAGTTTATATTAACGCAGTTAAAATCACCAAAAATTACACTAATCTTATTATTCATTGATCTGCTTAATTAATTACCTAAGGGATAGTGAAGAGGCCTATATACTAGAAATAGATGGACTATTTTATTATCCAAATTTAGTTCAATTCCCCACATTTCATGAGCAGAAATAATATTACTATTTATCGGGTGCAGGAAGTTACGAACATATAAAAGTACTCCGCCTCCTTCCCTTCCATCCCTATCGTTGTGAAACATTTTGTACCCTACCATTTCAAATTCTCCTACAAAGTCCCTTGATTCAGAATGAATCCAGGATTCAGTTATTCCAATGATGTCAAAGTTCTCACTTTTGACTAGCTATAAATTCCATAAGTTATTTTTTCTCCTATTTGACCTGAATCGTTTCCCGAAGCAGGTAAAGCAATTAATGCTAAGGGGGTGGGGGAGCTTGTTTAGACAATGCAGTATTAACTACTGGGGGAGTAGGATAAACTACTCTGGCCTTGACCAGTGATTTGGATTTCCAGTGCCACAATCCGTGCTTCAAGATTTTTTACAATTTCCTTTATCTCTTTAACTTCCTCTTCATGGTTTTCTCTAAGTCTACAGAACAAACATACAGTACACTCAAAGTTACAATATCGCTGAAATTACCATCAGGAAAGTCAACACACCAATGTTGAACTTTACATTTAAAGCATTCAGCTTTCAGTTTACTTTGCCCTGTCATATTTTGTCTATTTTTAATGCAGTTTACAATACTTAAGTAAAAAGAAATGCAAAAGTAAAGAACTTATCTATTTTTGAGAGGGTGAACGTTTTCTCACGCTGTCTGGCCTAAGTGTCTCGGTAGGGATTAACACCTTCTGCAAAATATTTCTCAAACACAGCAAAGAAAGTTCTATGACACCACGTTGGTTACCTTAATTTTAACTTCGTTTAATAAATAAAATTAATTTAACTATAATCAAATAATAAAGCAAGGTAAATTAGATATGTTAAGTTAGATATGCAGGCACCGAACACCGTTGTAAATATATCACTTTGCTGAGTTCATTTCCGTGAAAAACAAATGATCAAAATCATTGATACTGGACATTTGATGAATGCATATATTCACAACGAAGAATAGAGAGAGAGAGGAGCGAGAGAGAGAGAGAGAGAGAGAGAGAGAGAGAGAGAGAGAAATCTGCACGGATGAAAAACGAAAACTAATAAGGGCAAACCGCTGACAACATTGCACTTTCATTAAAAAAATAGAGGCAAATAAAATTCTTTCTATTTTGTTAACTCATTTCTGGCCATTTCACTCAACGAAAAGATTATGATTATGATTATAGAGAAAACCTTTTGTTTCTGAGTTTCGTTGAAACAATAAAACTCGCCTCACATCGCACTGAAAAACAATTAAAATAATTTAATAAGAGTGCGTAAACAATACAGACATTTTTTTCTCTTCACGTTCAGGA
The DNA here is from genome assembly GCA_023014485.1 of Bathynomus jamesi. Lineage (NCBI taxonomy): Eukaryota > Metazoa > Arthropoda > Malacostraca > Isopoda > Cirolanidae > Bathynomus > Bathynomus jamesi. The sequence goes on from JAJOZX010000839.1 coordinate 779,383, forward strand.
GGACGAATTTATTTAAATTAATTCCTTTATTTCACACGCTAATTCGAAAGCATTATAACTAAATTCGAAAGCATTATAACATTATAATAAATAACTACTGGCTGTAAATAGCATTAATTTATATGTAAAAATTAGATTTATTATTCCAAATATCATATACCGGGTATATATTTTTTTTTATTGGGGTTGTTTAGCCTCCTTCGCAACATCTAAGGTCATATGACGGAGGGGACCTACAGCTTTACGTGGGATCCGAACCACGGGTCGCTACATAATCTGGGCGCGGAGGCCGGTCTCCCATCCAACTACTGCCTAGACCCAATGTCGCTTAACTTCTCTGATCTCCGGGAAGCGGTGTTACGACATTGGCCACGGAGTAGCCCATATATATATACACACACACACAGTATATATATATATATATATATATATATATATATATATATGTTGTAGATGTTTCAACGATATATATACAATATATAAAATGGATAGGAAGGTTAAATGGAAAAATGGAGTTCTTTCCTACGTGGTTCGAATGCAAATAAATTTATCCTACTTTTTATTAAGCTTAATAATTGAAAGAGATGTTGCAGAGTTATTATTAAATTGGGGTTTATTAACTCCACATTCTATATTCCATTTCGCGCGCCTTTATTGCCAGTTGAAATAATAAAAATAGAATAATTTTCTAATTGAATGACTTTTTTGTTGTTATTTTCGTTGTTATTTGTTACTGAAGTGTTTATTTAATTCTTTTTTAATTTAATTCCATTCGATTTTTTCCTCTTACCAAAAGTTTCCCTTCGACTGTGGTTATTTCGGGCTGTTATTCTCTCGGTGTGACATTAATCGACAAGTTATTTTAGGTTAGATTAAGTTTATATTACTGTAAGTCAAATTAAGTTTAGGTTAAATTAGATTAAGTTCAGGTTAAGTTAGATGAGGTTAGATTAAGTTTAGCTTAAGTTTAGGTTAAGTTAGATTAAATTAGGTTTAAGTTTTGAATTAATTTTAAGTACAGTAACTGCACTTTAATACAATGGAAAGGAAAGAGGTAAAACAGCGTAAATATTGGCCTCGTTTGAACGAACCATTTTTTTTTGGTGGGAGGGGGTGGCGTTCTGGGTGGCACAATCAGTAGGAGCGCTGATTCTGAAACCATTAACGTGGGTTCGAGCTTTTAGTTTCTCATCTTTATTACCTATACTTTTTCTAGGTTAGGTTAGGTTAGTTTATTAGTGGTGATAGAACGTCCACCACCGTTTAGTTAGATAAGAATTTAAATTATTTTTCACAGGTATTACAGCACAAAAAAATTCAAGTTGGTGGCTGTGAGGGCAGGATGAGAGTTGAAAGCAATTATCTCCTTCATTAAATACTCCAAATGAGGTGGGAAGCTGCAAAAGGATCGAACACAGGTCGACCCTGAATATTTGTTCAAGCCCACCCAATATATATCTTTCAACCTTTCAAATGTTCCGTGCGATGATTCCTCATTTGCCGAAGGTCAACCTTGTCGCCCCTCTTCTCGAGTTGGCCTGGTGAAGTAGTGAGTTGGTTTCTTGTACTCTCCACCTCACATAGCCAGGTACGCCCAGCTCATCGGGGATTATTTTGAGCCAGGCGTCTAATCTTCTTTTGAAGATGTCCACCACAACACCACTCGTATTCCTTAGGTCTTTGGACAGCTGACTAAACAGTCTTGGTCCTCCCACAACAAAACTATTTTCTTTCAGGGTTAAGGATGTTTCCTGTCTAGCCTTTAATTTGGGAACACGACACGGTCTTTCTTTTATACTTTCCACTGTTGTTTGGGGAGTTACAGGGTTCAGAGTAAGATTAGGGACTAGTTTCTCCATTATTTTCCAAGTGTAAATAATGGCGTATCTCTCTCTTCTCCTTTCCAGTGAATATTGGTTTAATTCGCGTAACCTTTGCCAATAATTTAGTTCTTTGCACCCATTGATCTTGGCTGTGGAGCTTCTCTAAATCCCTTCTAGCCTAGCTGTCTAATGTCTTCTTTTTTATATGGGCATGTTAGGACCGAGGAGTATTCCAATTTGGGGTGATCAGTGTTTTCAGAAGAGGAATCATTATATTCGTATCCCTTCGTTTAAAGGTTTTCAGTATCTGTCCAGTTATTCTCTTTGCTCTGTTTACTGCTATCTTATTTTGTGTTTCAAATTTCGCATCATCAGTCATTATAACTCCTAAATCTTTTGCTTTAGAATTTCTCTGAATTTCCTGTCGATTTGGAGTATACAGTAGTATTCCATGGATTTTAGGTCCTCCCTTTTTCCGTACCGTAACAGTTGAAATTTCTCAGTGTTAAACTTCATATTGTTGTCTTCCGTCCACTTGTTGATTCTGTTCATGTCTGTTTGTGTGTATATATATATATATATAGGGTGAGTTACGACGAAATGTCATAACTTCGGGAGCTTATATCTGAGTCATTCCCAGTCAAAAACTTCCTATAAACATAGGTCCGTTTCTTAACGGTTATGGAGCTATGGATGTTTGAATTTCAAGCATGCGCATGCGTGACCTGGAGCTGAATTAACAGTTACTTACCAAACCTAACTAACTACGCAATAGAGTGTTGTGTTTCACAGCGTGCAGTTGATGTTTTGTGCGTTCAGTATGCCTTTTACGTTTCCAAATGCCGAATATGCCGATATGGTGTATGTTTATGGATTTTGCGATGGAAATACTACTGCTGCTATCGGTGAAGACCAGCGACGTTTTCCACATCGAAGAATTCCGGATTGACGAGTGTTTAGCAACGTTTTTTTGAGATTGAGAGAGAGAGAGCGGTTCATTTCCTAACGTTACTGTTTTATCTGAGCGTCCGGTACAACAAGATGTGGCTGAAGAAGAAAACATTCAGATGGTACAGCAGAGTCTTCATGTTAGTAAGCGAAGGATTCCCTCAAACGAGAGTATGTAGAACGTTACAAGAAGAAGGCATGTATCTATACCACGTACAGCGCATTCAGCACCTCCAACCTGGGGATCGTGCCCAGCGGCTGGAATTTTGTAATTGGCTCAATGCCGATCACCAATTGCATCGATATGTCTTGTTCTGTGGTGAGGCTCCTCAATTTACCCGCGAGAGTGTCAACAACACTCTCTACTCACATGTGTGGTCAGAAATGAATCCTCATGCCATTGGAAAGTAATTTTCAACATCGGTTCAGTGTCAATGTGTGGTGTAGTATTCTCTACGGTCAGCTGATTGGTCCATTTATCTTCGAAGGTGGTCTTACAGGTGACATTTATCTACGATTTCTGCAACACGAACTGCCGCCACTGTTAGAAGATGTACCTTTAGCAACACGATTACGTATGTATTTCCAACAAGACGGAGCTCCTCCCCATTTTAGCCGTGCAGTGAGAATGCATCTCGATGATCGCTTCCCTGGTCGATGGATCGGTCGCGGTGGTACACAAAATTGGCCACCCATGTTCCGGACCTAACCGCTCTAGATTTTTATCTGTGGGGGTGCATGAAAGAGCTGGTGTACCAGAGAAAAATGGAAACACGAGATGCATTGCTCCGTCACATTTACATTTTAGATGCTGCAGCCCTCATAATAGGCGAGCGGCACCCTGATAACAGGCCATATACCCCCCCCCCCTCGTACAGAAATATACAACATGTCCCAAAATGATCTGCATCATCTGTACATATAAGTTTGGCATGTTGTCCTCCATTATGAGTGTGCTCAGATAGTAAAATCAGCTTTTAACGTCAACTATGTACAGGTACTCGTGTATTCCTGTTTTCAATTCACGCATTACAACTGAAATCTTTGAAGACACAATGAACAGTAAAGACAAGGTTTATTTCCCATAAAGTTATACATTCCACTAAAAGTCTCAACTTGTTTTTCAATTACAAAACTGCATGTAAGTCAGTGCATACTGTATTCGGTGACTCCCGCAATATCAATTCAATGTGTTATTAGCACTCTACCCAATACTGGGAAATAACTCACGTTGTAACAGCATATATGAAACACACTAATAAATTACACAACCTAACAACAGTTTTGCTTCCCGGTAAAAACATACTGTTTTATACTAATTATAGGGTGCTGATTTCGAAAATGAACTTCATTTTTGCACGTTAGGTCAGGTTTTGTCAAAATATGATGTTTTATACGGTACTGTTTTATACTAATTTTATGATTATAGTTCATTTTACTTCAATACAAAACACAATAATTCCGTTTTTGCTTTTTAAATTTATGATGTGTGCTTCAAGGGGTTGCGTGAACAGTTCAGATTTATTTTGTTACATCTGTGGTCTATTTACTCCAACTTCACAGCGCAGGAATATGACTCCTCTGATTAGAACAGCGTATTATCACTACTTCGGCTGTCATATTAGTGACCAAGACAAAAGAAGGGCCCCACATGTTTGCTGTAGTAACTGTGCAATGAATTTACGTGACTGGTTCAATGGTAGAAGGAAAGGTATGGGATTCGCAGTACCTATGGTTTGGCATGAGCAAAAGAACCATGTTGACGTTTGCTATTTCTGTCAGAGCAAAGTAGCTGGCCTTACATCAAAAACTAGGAATAAAATTGACTATCCTGTGGTAGCCTCTGCCATCAAACCTGTTCCTCATAGTGATGAGCTTCCGATTCCAACACCACCAGCAGATAAGAATCTTCTGCCAACATAATCTGAAGAGGAAGCATTGTCAGAACAAGCAAATGAATCTTCTGATACAGAGTACTGTCCAGAATCTTCAACTGAACCATATTTCATAACTCAGCAAGACTTGAGTGATTTGGTTAGGGACTTATATCTTTCAAAGGGCAAGGCTGAACTTTTAGCTTCGAGACTTAAGGAGTGGAACTTAGTTCAGGGTGATGTGCGCATTACTTCTTTTCGCAAGAGAAGCTCCGACATATCGTGCTACATTCAAACTGTAAATCAGCTATGTTACTGCTCAGATTTGGAAAGTTTATTCTCGTATTTTAAAATAGAACATGTTCCAGACGAGTGGCGTCTGTTCATTGACTCTAGTAAGCGGAGTCATAAAACTGTTTTGCTACACAATGGGAACGTTCACCCAAGCATTCCAATTGGACACTCAGTTCATCTCAAGGAGTCATATGAGAACATGGTAATACTTCTGAATGCAGTCAAGTATGATCAATATAAGTGGAAGATTTGTGGAGACGTAAAAGTGGTAGGACTTCTCCGGGGAATGCAGGGTGGCTTTACCAAGTACATGTGCTTTCTGTGTTTATGGGACAGTAGAGCAACACAGCAGCATTATGTAAAGAAGGACTGGCCACCACGTGAAGCCTTTGTGCCAGGACAACATAGTATGAAGTATGAGCCATTAGTTGATCAAGAAAGGATTATTTTGCCCCCTCTGCATATCAAACTAGGGTTGATAAAGAACTTTGTCAAAGCGCTTGACACAGAAGAAGCTGCATTCAAATATTTGCATTCAAAATTTCCTAGCGTTAGTGATGCGAAAATGAAAGAAGGTGATTTTATTGGTCCACAAATAAGAGTTTTTAAAGGATGAACAGTTTTTGAGCACTCCCAATGCAAAGGAACTAAGAGCCTGGAATTCTTTTAAGAATCTTTGTGACAACTTCTTAGGCTCAACAACGTCCCCTCACTATGAGGCAATGGTCACCGAGCTGCTGGATGCATACCAACAACTTGGGGCTAGAATGACTCTGAAGATCCATTTTTTGCACAGCCATCTGGACTTCTTTCCAGATAACCCTGGCTCAGTGTCAGATGAACATGGAGAGCGGTTTCATCAGGACAATGCAATGATGGAAAAAACTACCAAGGACGATGGGACCCTTGCATGCTTGATGACTTTTGCTGGATGCTAAAACGGGAAGGCTCTACTGAGTATAGACGCAAATCCAAGAAAACTCACTTCCAAGAAAGTGAACTATATGTAGCAGTTGATATGTAATAATGCATGTGTACGTATCCTTTTTTGTTGTTCTGTTCTGTTCTATTTTACTACAGATACAAATAAAAGTAGATTTATAAGTAGATTTTCAAAAATTTCTTCTCTCTGTGATACTGAACTTTCAAGTTTTGAGTATATTCTGCCTGTAAACGTCTAAATAAGGGTTACAGATATCTAGATAACCTGACCCGATAGAGAAAAACTAATGTGATTTTCAGATTCAGCACTCCAAAATTAGTTTAGATCACCCATTAAATTGGGAGAAGCAGAATTTTTTTTTGTAGACGTGTTATTAATACACTGCTATAACATGGTTATTTATCTAGCTCCTCCAGCGGTAGTTTGTGATGGGTTTGTTCATTCATGCAGTCCTCAGTAGCCTTGCAGACGCATTCCTTTGTGCATGCCATATCATTCGTTGCACAAATGCAGTTCTTACTACATTGTCTGCATCCACGGCATGAGCACAGAAGCTCATCTAATACTTCTGCAGTTGTTGGTCCATCAAATAACTTCAATTTTAATTCATCATCCTCTCTTTGCCACCCATTTCCATCTGGTGAAGACAAATCTGGTTTAGCAACGTGAGCTAACATCCAAATGCGGGTCTGAAATGATGCTTTCTTAAAGTGTTGAAGAAACACATGGATTGTGTAGACAGTTGATGGATCGGCAGGTTTTGCATCTATAACTGGAGCATAAGTGGCAACTGTGCGAGTGAGTTGCATTTTTGTCATCGATGCATTGTATCCAGTCCAGAAGGGAACTTTTTCAGTTGTACTGTAGTCAATACGTGGAGGAACAGAAAGGTTACCACGCGGAATCGCTCTCAGAAACATCCAAGCAAGATCCGCTACCTGCATGTCTGATCCAGCAATATGTAGTGATTTCACGTTGATCTTCGCATCATCACGGCGAGGTGGCTCTGGTCGTTTCCTGGTCTTTTCATAATGCAGCACATTCTTCAATGCCTTAGCATCATTACAGTCGAGAGACAATGACTTTTCTTGGCCAATCTTCACTCTGTCGACCAGGCCAGTCCCAACTGTATCAATAGCCTATTCCTGAAATACAACACGGGCCATGGAATGAAATGTTCCTTTTCCATCAATGGTTGCACAGTTGATATCAATATTGTCGTCACCTTCTTGAGTCAGCTTTCCTCCATGTTGTCATGAGACTAAGCCATGTGGTATGTATATGCGATCTTGCATTCTTTTAAGCTTATCTTTTCCTAGACAGTTAAAAAACGTCGAAGATGATCATAGCTTATGGTGAAACCATGGACATGGAGAGTGTCTATTATATCTCGTTTTCCATGATCATGATGGAGTTGCGCTGCAAGTCCTACATGAAGGCGGGGTTATAATATTGCTGTCACTGCTATGAATAACACTTTCTGCAAGAGCTAAGACTCTACGCTGTAATTTTTCTGCTGGCTGGTAATTTGAATCACACGATTCAAATGCCTTTTTGCTCAGCAACCAGAGAAACGCCTTCTGTAAAAGTGCTGGAACAAATTCTTCAGATGTTTTCAGGCCGATTTCAGCCACTGTGTAGTACTCAGTTGGCTTTTCAATTTGTGCTATTTCTTGTCTAAGCATACCAATGGCAGAATGAAGTAAGCTTTCTGAATTCACTGGAACATTTGATTGTTCTTCAGCAGAACCAAGTGTCATCTCATTAGAGTTGAAATCTTCCTTCAGTTGAGCAAAGGCTCTAACAGCATCTCCTAAGCTGACACTGCTACTGACAACAATGCTTGACTTGGACTGTCCTCGCTGGGCATGAGTAACAATGTTATCACCATAATGCTTCATGAGACGGCGCTGAAGTTTTTCTGCACGGTATGCTTGGGTATGAATGTGGTCAGGTAACAGCTGTTGGAATTTGTCTAGCAGGGTTTTCAACTTTAGATTAACATCTATTTCTCCTACTAGTGCCATAAATGCCTTCTCGTACATGTTCTCTCCTTCTTCCATTTTCCTTGAAGCACTGATGTTATGCTTGCTTGTATAGCTTGCCATGCAAGATTTGTGGTAAACAGCATCAGCTGCAATGAGGTCTTCTCCTTCAATTTTGGCAAGCATAGAAATGTCCTTTCGAGCTTGTGCTGCTTGATAGAGATTACTCTGACACGTAGTTGTTTGTACCTTATGTATGCTGTCCCTCTTTCGCGCTTTGCATATTAAACACATTGAAAAATCTGTAAGCTTGGATGTTCGAGCTCGTGTGCGAACAATTTGTTCTTCAGTACCATGTGATGCAGAATCATACGTGCTACATTTTGTACTAACATGAGAAATGTTTTTCTTACTTGTAAATGATTGATAACAGCTACGATGATATGTAACAGACATACTATGCAATTTTATAAGGTCATCAAACTCAGATTCAAGACTTTGTAGAAGGTCATCCTGCCATAACAATGATGTTGACAATAATGTTTCAATACCCACTTTTGTGGGTACAACCAGTTTTTCTTTGCGACTCTGCTGACATATAACGCATTTCTCTCAATTTGTTGACAGCCTCTATTTCTTCGCCTGTACAAATTTTAATGGATTTGAGTTAGGTTATGCCATACTTGACATAGATGATCGTCTGAAATAAAAATAACAATAATTAAACTGTGGTTTTCAACAATACCACACATTTGCACAATATTTGTCACAGCATGCATTTGTCATATTCTAATATTGTGATAATAAAAGGAGAAAGTAAATTTAAAACTGGGCCTAACCTATAACAACACATGATTGTATTACGTTTTACTAGAATGTGACAATTCAATTGTGTATCTAGATAGTAAACACTTATAATAAACAGTATAGGTTGATTAGTTAACTGTATTTCAGTTCGAAACTAAAACAAATTATCATCTGGATAAAGTTTCAGGTATTTTCTAGGTGTTTGTTTATATTGGCGTTTCCATGGCAACCGCACATCAAAAACTGAGGACAACACTTAAAAATGTGTTCACTGAACACTAAGGACTAGTAAAAAACATATTACAACTTTCTGTACAAGGGGTAAATTAAAATTGTATAAATCGGGGTCTGGCCGCTCGCCTATAAAGTATGATACAATCGTAATGAAGTAATGCGAGCTACACGCGCAATTCACAGACGAGCCGCGATGTGTATTAAGGCCGAGAGTAGTCATTTTGAACAGTTATTGTAAGTTCATGAATAAAAACTTCAGCAGCTATTTGTTCGCTTATTCTTATTTTTGGAGGAAGTGTAGTTTACGTTCCCCTGACCCAAAAAGGGGACACAAACTACACGAGGTCAAAGTTGGGGAACGTAAACTACACTAGGTTCTTTAGGAGACATTTTTTAAATGAATCCATCAAATGAAACGTTAAAACTAACGAAAATATTACGACTTAACCTAACTAATCGTCAATTTATATATATATATATATAAGGGGTTCCAAAAAACCTTGGCCCCCCCACCCCCCCATATAAAATTCTTTATTTATTGCAGGTATTAAAATTACTCTAGCTCAGTGGTTCTCAACCTTTTCTATACTAACACCCCTTTACCAATTATTAGACCTCTCAACGCCCCCCCCACCAGGAAAATTCAATTCTTAAGTCTTGGAATGTTGAATACGGTCATGCAATTCTTCCCTGGAAATGAAACAACAGCTTAACATAACATGAAAGAATTTTATTCAAACAAACAAAAACGCAGCAACGTAAAATAAAAACAATGTGCCACACAAAAATAATACAAAAATACTAGTGAGAGCCTTGCGCTTGGTGTTTTCCAGCCAATATCTTCACTGAAGGTTGGATAGAAGTCAGGTTCAACCTCAGTGCACCTGAGGCTGTTATATTAAGCCTGTTACGATATTTGGACTGCATGTAAAGGACATGGCTGAAACCCTGTTCCACTAAATATGAGGTAGGGAATGCCAAGAGAAGAAGACGAGTTCTTTTCCAAAGAACTGGATAACGTTGCCAATGTGTTGCCCACATACCACGCCAGCCAGAGGTGCGGAAGGTTACCTGGGCCTCATCGTCATTTTGTACATCAACAAGCTCCTCCTGGATCTCAACTTCAAATTTCGTAACATCTGATTTGAAGGGCTGTACAACCCAGTCAGGGACGTCAAGCTTTTGAAGATCGCTGAATCGGATTTCCATGTCAGCCTTCATCATCTTTAAGTGGTCGATGTAACGGAGTAGATGTTCATCAGTCAGTTTCTCGGACACCTGTGAATAAATTCAATAAAAGCACATTAAAAAACAAGTAGTTTTTAAATACAAATTTCTGAAATTTATTAAAAAGTAAGTATTTAGTAAAATCAATTACCTTCATCAATTTGGGAAAATGAGCCAGCTGACGCCGTCCAATGCCTTCCTGGTATATGTTCAGCTTGGCGATGAAGCTGCAAATTACAGATTTGCAGTGAATCAGCGTCACTTCATTTCCTTGTAATTTAATGCTGATCTCATTCATTTTTTCAAAGATGTCTGCCAGGTAGAAAATATCGCATTGACTTAACAACACTTGTTCTTGAGAGTTGCATCAGTATCCTCAAAAAACTCTAAAACTGTGCTGAACAACTCACACAAACGGGAAAGACAATTGCCTTTCGAGAGCCAGCGCACCTCGGTGTGAAGTAGCAGACGCTCAAAAATTTCATCATTGTCCCCACAGAGTTGTCTGAACACTCGGTCATTCAGTGCATTGGCCTTTATCTTGTTGATGGCCTTAACTGCCACACTCAGTGACTCGTGGAGAGGAGGGCTGATTTTTTTCGCCACTAGATTATGACGGTGCAGCACGCAATGGACTGTCAAAATGTGTGGAGCCCACTTTTTCAATAGAGTAGTGAAACCACGGTACCGTCCAACCATGGATGGAGCCCCATCGGTGGCACATGCAATGATGTTGGCAGCTGGAATAGAATTGCAACTCAAGTATTCTTCAACTGCATTAAATATGGTTTGCCCTTTAGTGTCGGTTTCCAAATACTTGGAGAACAAAAACTCTTCGGAAATTTCACCAGATGACAGATAACGAACATAGGTCATCAGCAAAACGTTATTATCTGAGACAGTTGTCTCGTCAGCCTGAAGAGTGAACGGATTTTCTCGCAGAATGGCACACAACTGCTCCTCACTATCCAATGCCATTTCAATGATTCTCCTTGACACAGTGTCATTGCTGAGGGGGATGGATTTTAGAACCTGCGAAGGGTCACATTCCATAACAGTGCAAATAGCTTCTTTAATAGCAGGAAGAATCAGCTTTTCTCCAACTGTGAATGGCATTCCACATTTGGCAATAAGGAGAGAGATATTATATGAGGCAACTAAGCCCTTCTCAGTTTGGTTTACGTTCTTTTTGAATATGCTACTGATTGTGCTTCTGGCATGTCTTTCTTTGGGGTCTTTAAAGAATGCAAGGTCTTTGTCAGTTTTATCAGGATGGATTTTAATTATGTGCTCCTTCAGGCGTGAGGGTTTCATGGCCTCGTTAGAGAATACTTGCTCACACAGTAAACACATAGGAAGCCGTTGATTTGTAGGAGAAGGTACGAAGCCATAGCTGAGATATTCAACATTATACTGACGACACTTTTTCTTGCCTTGTGACATCGCGAAAACTGTAAAAACATTCAGAAATTTTATTGTTAGTTAAGTTAGCCGTTAGCGTAAGAAATGTTTTTATTTGTATGCATAAAATAAGTTTTATGGTAAACTAGCCTAAATTATACTTCTGCGAGCTGAATATTTTGCTATATCTTTAACAAAATGGAATCATGTTTGCTGTATTAATGTATTTAAATGTTTTTTCCTAGCAAGGATGTTACTAACAACTATACTAGACTATATACTAGACAACTATACTAGACAACTAATTAAATGTCAGTTGACTAATAGAAGACGGCTTTAGTAAAATTACAAAAACACTTACCGAAAAAATGGCGTCTACTCACTTCCAATAATTCACAATAAATGACATAATTACTCAAGAGCCATCCATTGAGAGAATGTTGAACTTGACATAGTGACAATTCTCCCAGTAGATGGCGCTTGAGAAATTACATCAGCTGAGTGGATTCCATATTTTTCGGTAAGTGCTTTTGCAATTTTGCTAAATTAAAAGGTTCTAGTAACCTTGTTTCAGCCACTTAATTTCATTCAAACATTCAAATTTAATGTAGATTCCAGAACTGTGTAGATGAAATTCATTGAAACACATGAACGCCCCCCATTAGCTGACTAACGCCCCCTTTTCAATTAACCAGCTTCTAACGCCCCCCGACACCCAGTGAACGCCCCCTGGGGGGCGGTACCGCCCCGTTGAGAACCACTGCTCTAGCTGATAAAGTGATAATATAATGGCTTCTCAATTAATTGGTGATTCGGAGAGGCAACGTGTGATAGATCGCATACGAGCAATAACATTTCGGGAAGCTCGTGATGCTGGAGCCACCTTTATACATAACACGTTCATGGGTTGCCAAAAAGTTGCGAAGAAGTGAGGACTTCAAAAGAAATTGGAATAAAACTTTGGATGAATGTGAAATGGATACAACCAAATCTGGGCGCCCAAATTTGCCACTCTCTCAGGAAACAAAGGGCATCATTGAAAGCGGTACGCGTAAGCGGAAAAACAGCTGTGCTAAACTTTCTAGAGAGATCGAAGTGTTGAGAGGAAAGATCGTTAGTGGTGAGATCATTCGACTGTACCGTCATAGGCAAGGTTTATAGCCTTGGCATGAACTTCCAAAGCCAAGAAAAACTCAACTTAACATCGATGACAGAATGTGGTTTGCCCATTATCTTGAAGATTGGGATGTGGATGATTTCATGCATTTAGCTGTCTCCGATGAATTTTTTGTTTACGTAACACGTCGGCCTAACTACCAAAATGATCGAGTGTGGGCCACAACACCAGATGAAATCGATGACAATGAACATTATCGCGAATTATTAAAAAGTCCAGACTGTGTTGGTGTGTTTGTTTTGTTCACTGCAAATAAGCTCATGTGGGTGCTGAAGCCAAATGGTCAGAGTTGGGATGAACAGTATTTTCGTGATATTATTCTATCCCAGCATGTCATTCCTTTTCTAAGAAACCCAAACAATGTTATGGATGTCGATCAGGTCACACTTCTGCACGATAAGGCCCCCTGCTTTAAGGCATTAGCCACTCAACAGTTGTTGCGGAACCATGAGATCGATTTCTTTGGAAATGAAGAATGGCCAGGAAATTCTCCTGCCCTGAACGTCTGTGAACACATTGGATCAGTTACAAAGGACAAGGTTGAATGTCTCTTGTTTCAAGAACCTGCAGCAAATCGATTTTCGAAGGATACAATGACGCAACACATTGAAACTGTTTTAGCAAATTTGCGTAACGATCAAGATCTATTCACGTCACTTTTGGCAAGCTACCCAAAGCGAATTCAGGCTGTCTTGGAAGCCAATGGCGGGAACGCCAAGTTTTAATTGTTTCTCATTAAATGCAGGATTAAATTCTCTTTTGTAAGGTATGTTTAGTTTTACTGTACCTCTAATGGTTTAGGCCAGCGCTGTCCAACTTGCGGCCCACGGGCCGCATGCGGTCCGCGGAATGGACTTTTGCCAAATTTCATTTCTGAGTTTTCTTCCCTATTTTGTCATTTCTAGTAGGGAGAACAACATTCAGCGGGTTCGTAAGTCGTATTAACCAACAGTGTATGATTATAGGCAACATCTTGGCCGCGCTTTATAGAAGTTGGACAGCACTGGTTTAGGCCATGGGCGGGGGGGGGCTAAGGTTTATTGGAGCCTCGTATATATATATATTCGTGAAAATGAGGAATTATCGCAACGAAATTTTGAAAGGTTGAAAGGTATAAATTGACGATTGGTTAGGTTAAGTCGTAATATTTTTGTTAGTTTTAACGTTTTACTTGATTAGGTGGATCACCTGAAGATCAGGGACCACAGCCTTCTCTAGTTAGCCTTATAAGGCTAACTAACGAAAATATCACGACCTAGCCTAACCAATCGTTAGGTCAACTGGACGCCCTTGACGATTGGTTAGGTTAGGTCGTGATCAGAGATGGGCAAGATCACCAACTTTGGTGATCTTGAAGATCAAGATCAGATCACCAGAAAAATGTGATCTTGAAGATCCAGATCAAGATCGTGATCTTGAAGATCACTTTTCAAGATCACTTTTTAAGATCACTTTTATATGAATTGAAAAAAGTTGTACTCTTGTAGAGTAAACAAAAACAAATTATTTTGTTAATCACTCCTGAAAAGTATCACTCCTAATACTCCCCTGAGGGCTGAGGCAATACAAGCATCGCATCCTACCCATGTCACCTGATCTAAACCACGGGGATTGACGATTCCCCTTTCAGTTTTTCAGGTGGTAAACTTAAAACTTAGTATTATCATAACTTATCAGCAAAGAAAAAACTATTAAATGACCTACATATAGTTTTTAGTTCTATTTTTCTCAATTCTCATTTCACCAGGTCCATAACCCATATCAATGAATGGTCAGCATATATAAGTAAACATTTTTTACATAGAATTTAATTTTACAGTTTTACTGCAGTACGCAATTACTGACAATATAAGGGTAAAAACCGCAAGTTAAGAGTGTTAATTTAATGTTCAACCGCTGTAAACATTTGCTTTCAGCAAAACCAATTGTTCAAAGTTACCATCCGAGAGACGACTTCGTTTGGGGCTATGAACCATGCCAGCAAACGAAAACAACCGTTCCACTGGTGCAGAGGAAGGTAGCGTGGTGTTATACCTCTTGAAGATCTTCTTTATAGCAGGATACCTATCTAAAGAGTCGAATGCCTTACTGGTGTCCTGCAAATAATTGAGGACTTCCAAGTCTTCCTTGTTGTTAGGAGCAGAGAATGAGCCGTCCATAGTTCTGAAGAAATCGTCTTCAGATGATGAGTCTGAGTTCACCGAACTATTACCACTGCTGTCAGAATTACAATTTCTTACAGCCATTTGCAGCTTGTCTTTTACTTGAGACTTGATTGCGTCATGATCGCCGAAATTAGGCCCTTGCAACAATGATATCCATCTAAGTTTGAAATACGGATGAGATACTGAGGCCAAAACGGCATCAGTTACCTCGGGGCTCAACGACAAAAAATGACCAAATCTGGCATTGAAGCCAGAGACGACTGCTGCCAGTAATGGCATGCAGTGTCTCAAGCGCAGGTCGTTTGGTTGGATAGGCTCCAATCTTGCTAGGGCATCTTGAGTCACTAGGACTGTTGGAAGAAGACAACCGTAGTAGCATTCTTTCTCTGCCTGTAATTTGTTGAGGGCTGCTGCAGTTGGTTTTAGAACAGACAAATATTCTGAAATAAATTCCAATTCATTGTCTTTGAGGATGGGTAGATTCAGTTCTTCAAGAGCTACATTCACGTCGTTCTTATGTTTATATATTTGGCTTAATGAGTCGTACATTGAGTTCCATCGGGTGACGCATGGGTACCTAAATTGGACGCCAGTTATTTCCTGTATTTTTTCTGCTGACTTGGGTTTACCAGCAGCATTCCACAGCGCCGAACATTTTCCCATTGCAGAATGCTTTATCTTCTTTAGTCCAGGTGAATTCAGTCCTTTATCTGCATCAGTTGTTGCTACCAAGTTCAATGTGTGGGAGGCACATCGAATATGGGATGATAGTTTCACTGACTCCTCTCCATGCTCTCCTGAATGTTCAAGAAAGTTGCTGATGATAACCTCTTCATCTGAATCTTTTTCATCATCATCTTCATCTGCATCATCTTCATCAATGTCGTCAGTACGATTCTGAACACGAACACCGAACTCTTTAAAGCATTTCACCATGTTCGATGCATTGTCGGTGACTGTAGATACAACTTTTCTATAAGATAAACCATGCTCCGAGTTGATCCTGTCCAATATTCCAGCAATTTTATCAAAGCTATGTGTTCCACGAAATCTTCGGCATGCCAGTGCAGCTGATCCTCGCGACAAGTCATCATTGATCTGTAATGTAAGAATATAAAATCAATGTTTGTATGAACATTTTTTTAAGCTTAATTTAATAATATTGGTTAGACACGCACCAGCTAAACTGCGCCACCAAACATTGAAGAGAAGAACTATGTGATATAAAGGAGGCAATTCAGCGATGAGTCGCCTACCATACCACCACATCAGTGACCCATCCCATAAGAGCAAAATGTGGAAGAGTCCATATTCACAGCCTGTGAATATGGACTCTTCCACATTTTGCTGTGAATCAGACACAATGACAGATGACAGAATCAGTGAATTAGTGTGAAATTACTGTGAATCACAGCAAAATGAAGACTCACCAAATTAATGAATGAGGAACACATGTCGAATAATTGAAAAGATTATACTATAAGTCTATCAGACTATCAGTCTATCACCAATGGTCAATTTATCAATTATATAAAAATAATACATTAAATCAATAGCATACCCAATGCGCAGTGACTCCCATGAAACTGCGATGATTAGTTGACCATATGTCGCATGTAACACACACATG
This sequence comes from Bathynomus jamesi, assembly GCA_023014485.1. Lineage (NCBI taxonomy): Eukaryota > Metazoa > Arthropoda > Malacostraca > Isopoda > Cirolanidae > Bathynomus > Bathynomus jamesi. The sequence goes on from JAJOZX010000839.1 coordinate 795,891, forward strand.
GTCAACTGCTGCCAGTTTTGCTTGTATGTCTTCCTTCATTGTACTGGTTGTTGTTGCAAGAGATCTAGCCAGGGTGCGTCTAGATGGCACCTGAACAGCCGGGTTGACGTCTGAAAAAAATATTTAAAAATTAAAACAAATACAATAGATTAGCTATGGAAAAAATATCAAAATATTTAGCTAGGCTAGCGATAGTCTAATGTTCATACAAATAATATGATTAATTATTTTAATCAGATATTAGCTATGGAAAAAATAGCAAAATATTTGAGTTATACTAACATGAAAGAAGATCCTTAAATTCATGTAGTTCAACTAGGCTCAATGGTAGGAGCCCATTAGCCACAAGCGAGAGAATCTTCTTTTCAAGGATATCCTTGCATATTGGTGGTCCTGGTTTTTGCTTGGAAATGTGGAACATGCTTAGTGTTGACTGCTTGGCAATTTTGGCAGGGCCAGCATTGCTGCCGCTGGCATCTTCTTCTTTAGCTGGACGCTTGCGAGATTTCTTCTCCGATTCATATTCACCCAAAAGATCCGAATGTAGTTTCTGCACAAGAAAATAAATTATTATCATGCGGAGAGACTTCTTGAACACCCTGTATAATATTTATCAGAGTAGTATCAAACTTCTAGTTGAAATTAATACTTAACAAGATTCTAAAATTTTGTTATCTTTAACTAAAATTATTTTCATCATGATCAGTGCATTTTTATCCTATGTTAAATTGAAAGCCGAATTTCGTCCTTCAGTAACTAAATAGGAGAAATTACAGACATGGATCAGACAGAGAGAAAGACAGATACACCTGGCGTTTTATTATAGTTGGATATCGGCAGTTTTTAATGTAGTTACTAGTCCATAATCTATTAATATCTGAAGTGCACAATATATTCAAATGGACGTCTATGTAAATGTAGCATTAGTCTTGTATGGCACCAGTCACTTAAAATATGACTTGAACCATTATGTTAATGTTGCTACTTACTACTTAGTTACTAAGTAGTACTAACCCTGAGGTGCCTCAGAAGATTGCTTGTTGAGTCGAGGCCAGCAGACAGAATTGTAGTTTTCTTTGTACACTGCCTACAAATAACTTTGATACTGTTTCCAGTTTTTTCGACAATTTGAAAATATTTTCCGTTCAATAGCACAGATTGATCCTTATTACCAACATTGTTATCTAAATATATTGAATACTGTTCTGGTGACAACCTAGAATATTTGGTTCCCTTGGGAGCCTGTTGAAGTTGTAAAATTGCACTCATTATTAAAAAATTCAATCTGTAAATAAAATATGTTTAGAATTAATTTATTATGAATACGGACCTATAGGCTATATTTTATGCCTATATATAATAATATATTAATAGAACACTTTTAACATAATTGCACAGTAAATTACACTTTTTACGAGCCTAAATTCCACAGCAACTACACCTTCCATGAGCCCACGCATGACGCAAGTCACCCAACTAACAGAAAACATAAACAGTCGGTGTTGAACAAAGTTGCCACCAGATGTCGCTTGGACAAAAAACAAATGACATTCGCATAGCGGCATATTTAAGAATCTGAAATTAAAAGTGATCTTGAAGTCTAAAGTGATCTTCAAGATCAAGATCACAAGAAATAAAGTGATCTTAGATCAAGATCAAGATCACCATAATAAAAGTGATCTTCAAGATCAAGATCAGATCACGATCTTGATCTTCAAGATCACGATCTGATCTTGAAGATCAAGATCGTGCCCATCTCTGGTCGTGATATTTTCGTTAGTTAGCCTTATAAAGCTGACTAAAGAAGGCTGGGGGCCCTGATCTTCAGGTGATCCGATTAGGTATACGCGGACAAAGTTGGGGAACGCAAACTACATTAGGATAATGTAGGGGAACGTAAACTACACTAGGCACCGTAGGGGGACGCGTAAACTACCCCCCTTGCTCCTTATTTTTAATCATTCAAATATCCATAGCTCCATAACCGTTAAGAATCGGACCTATGTTCGTATGAACTTTTTGACTGGAAATGACCTCAGTTATAAGCTCCCGAAGTTGACATTTCGTCGTGACTCACCCTGTGTATATATATATATATATATATATATATATATATATATATATATATATATATGTGTGTGTGTGTGTGTGTGTGTGTGTGTGTGTGTGTGTGTGTGAGTCAAAATGACTTTTAGGATCCTTTTTAAGGGAATTTTCAAATGTAGTCGTAAAGCCATTAATTTTATAAAGATTTTATGTTCAGGTGTGGCAGTTTCAGCCTTTTTCGGCAGTACTCAAAATTCTCGTTTCACTTTTTGCTTTTCTAGCTTCTTAATGGTTCAACCCTCTTAGTTTATTAAGATGGCTTAACCTGCATAAATACTCTTATGAAAGAGATATTATAGTAATAAGTTGGAATGTTGTTTTCCTCCATTCAAATTCTTCTAAGGAATGTACGAACGTGTATCGCTTTATTCACAACCTTTGGCTGGATTTGTGCGCCCTCTTGGTGTGTTTCTTCTACAAAGGAAATGGTGTACATGCAAGAAATTTCGAGGATAAGCGTACACACACACACACCACACACACATATATATATATATATATATATATATATATATGGGATGAATTCACAATAAAACACGTGAAATGAATGAATGCTGCAAACCCACAAGGAAAAAGAAAAACGATTCCAAGGCCTTTCGTGTATTCAAAGCTACACCTCGTCAGAATATGAAGATAAAAGGCGAGATGCCCATAAATATATACAACGTACAGGAAAAACAAAACAATTAGCACATACTTAACAAGGGTTAATGAGAGGCAAAAGAAATTTTAACATGATATCGTCAATTTTATACGTCCCGCACTGTTATTGAAAGTGTTTTTAAAAATGAATAAATGCACAATCTAGAATATTTCTTTCTATTATATCTCTGTTTTTAACAAGCGCTTTAGAACTATCCCACTTGATGCTATGGTTACATCTATACATATGGTTAATAAAGCATTGGAAGTATTAGCTGTTCTACACGCATTATTATGCTGTTTTACCCTAATATCTAACGTTTTACCGGTTTGGCCTATATATACTGAGTTACATTGTGTACATCCAATCGAATACACACAACCAACAACATTATCAGGGCTATTCTTTATTAGGCGTGATTTAACAGTATTATTATACAGGGTGGGCCGTAAGTTTCCATACATAGGAAAAATAAACATTTTTTTATGGACAACCATTTTTATTTATATAATATGCTCTACATGGTTGCCATTGTTTTGAAAACACATTTCAATACGTGTTCCCCACTGTTGATGAACACGCATTAGCACAGTTGACGTTATGCTTGTAATGGCGTTGGTGATACGTTCCTTTAGATGATTTATGTCTCGTATCTTTTCCTGATACACCATGGCCTTCAAGTGCCCCCAAAGATAGAAATCAAGGGGGGTGAGATCTGGGGATCTTGGAGGCCACTCCACAGGACCACACCGACCAATCCAAGCATCCGGAAACTGCTGATCCAAATACCGACGCACGTGAAGACCATAATTTAAATTTTCCTATGTATGGAAACTTACGGCCCACCCTGTACTTAAAGATTACATTAATGCCAATTGCTTTAAGTACAGTTGGAAGGTATTGAAAATTAACATGGTAAGGTAGGCTAAGGATATTTTTACGCTGAAATTCCTTTACAATTACATTATTATAATACCTATTCTTGGCTTTCTTAAGACAGTTATCTAAAAATGAAATAGGATAACATAATTTAGTACCAATATTCATGATATTGCATAACTCGGAATCTAAAAATTCAGGACTGACAACTCTCAATGCTCGAAGAAACATAGCAGAGAAAATAGAGGATTTAATCGAAGGATGATGGTCAGAATAAAAATGCACATAAGAGTTATTATTAGTAGGCTTACGGTAGACTTCATATTTGAACTGATTAGAGCATCTCCAAATTTTTAGATCAAGAAAAGATAGGCTTCCAACATTTTCTTTTTCAACTGTAAACTTAATAGATGGGACTAAATTGTTGAGCCTACCAAGAAATAAGTCCACATTCAAATTAGTAGGCCAAAGGCATAAAATATCATCTATATACCTGTACCAAACCAGGTTAAAATTAACAATCGTAGGCAATGTTGGAAGCCTATCTTTTCTTGATCTAAAAATTTGGAGATGCTCTAATCAGTTCAAATATGAAGTCTACCGTAAGCCTACTAATAATAACTCTTATGTGCATTTTTATTCTGACCATCATCCTTCGATTAAATCCTCTATTTTCTCTGCTATGTTTCTTCGAGCATTGAGAGTTGTCAGTCCTGAATTTTTAGATTCCGAGTTATGCAATATCATGAATATTGGTACTAAATTATGTTATCCTATTTCATTTTTAGATAACTGTCTTAAGAAAGCCAATAATAGGTATTATAATAATGTAATTGTAAAGGAATTTCAGCGTAAAAATATCCTTAGCCTACCTTACCATGTTAATTTTCAATACCTTCCAACTGTACTTAAATCAATTGGCATTAATGTAATCTTTAAGTATAATAATACTGTTAAATCACGCCTAATAAAGAATAGCCCTGATAATGTTGTTCGTTGTGTGTATTCGATTGGATGTACACAATGTAACTCAGTATATATAGGCCAAACCGGTAAAACGTTAGATATTAGGGTAAAACAGCATAAATATGCGTGTAGAACAGCTAATACTTCCAATGCTTTATTTAACCATATGTATAGATGTAACCATAGCATCAAGTGGGATAGTTCTAAAGCGCTTGTTAAAAACAGAGATATAATAGAAAGAAATATTCTAGAATGTGCATTTATTCATTTTAAAAACACTTTCAGTAACAGTGCGGGGACGTATAAAATTGACGATATCATGTTAAAATTTCTTTTGCCTCTCATTAACCATTGTTAAGTATGTGCTAATTGTTTTGTTTTTCCTGTACGTTGTATATATTTATGGGCTTCTCGCCTTTATCTTCATTCCCTGACGAGGTGTAGCTTTGAATACACGAAAGGCCTTGGAATCGTTTTTCTTTTTCCTTGTGGGTTTGCAGCATATATATATATATATATATACACACACACACACACACACACACACACACACACACACACACACACACACACACACATATATATATATATATATATATATAATATATATACATATACATATATATATATACATACAGTATATATATCGTTTCGTCTTCGTAAGCGAGGGCTCGTACAAAGCAAACTTCACGTAAATCTACCGGAGGAAAGGCCCCTCGTAAACAGCTTGTAGGTCTCCTCTCATTACTGGTGGAGTTAAGAAAACCCATGGGTATCTTCCCGGCACTGTAGCTCTTCGGGAGATCAGACACTACCAAAATAATACTAAACTCCTGATTAGAAAACTGCCATTCAAACTCCTTTTACTGAAATTGCCCAAGATTTCAAGACTGACCGCCGAATTCAATTATCTGCTGTCATACCTTTCCAGGGGACTTCAGAGGCTTACATTCTTGGTCTCTTTGAAGATACAGACTTGCGTGCCACCCACGCCAAAGGAGTAACCATCATGCTAAAAGACATTCAGTTGACGAGAAGAATTCGAGGGGAAAGAGCTTAATTAACAAGTTTATCACTTATCCAAAGTCTTTCCCTTCTACTAGACATAATACACTCATTCAAGACAAACGAGGAGGAAACGAAGCTTGCAGAAAACATAAAAAAAATAATATTTTTACACCATTGCGAAAAGAAAAATGAAACATAAAGAGAATATTGGTCCGTTAAAAGGTGGAGTAAACGAATACACAATTGACCCAGAAAGAATGAGCTTAAGGAAAAAATAACTGCATTTCGTCAAAGTATAGCCAAGGGGAAGGTGGGGCAACTCGGGACTCGTATGGAAATCACAATTTTGTAGGCATATAGGACGAGTATTTGGACTCATTAAATACAAAAACATTTATCTTCACCTTCTATTTTCCATTCTGCATAACTTTTTATAGCGTTCTAGCTTTGCATTAGGTGTAACTGGAAATTGAGAAAGCCGTTGCAATTTTTTGGTTAAAAAAATCGTGGGGCAACTCGAAACCCAGGGTTCCTTTTTGCTCCTTTTCCCAAATTTCAGTACCACGCGGTCACTGATGAAATTTCAAACACGACGATACGTGAAAATCAAACACTGATCCATAAGTAGCCTGCACACAAAAAATAACAAAATAAGTTCTTACAGCTTTGGCATTATGAATCAAGGAAAAATTTGCTGATGATAGATCAAATGGAGGAAAAAATGAAACTTTCTAATTTTTGTGGAGCTGCGTGGCGCAACCCACCCCTTACCACTGTCTCAAGGCCACTGATCAGTGTTGGTACCGACGAAGATAGATTAAAGTTAGATGGCAGCACTAGTTTGGGCTGTAGAGGGGGTGTTCCGAGTTTTCACGGGGTCCCGAATTGCCCCACCTTCCCTGACTACGAAGAAAATCACTCGACACAAGACAAATCCCAGCACCATTAAAGAACGCGAATATTGCTCCCTTATTCAAAAGAGGTAACAGAGCAATGCCTAAGAATTATCGCCACGCAAAGGACTTTTATCTTTAAGATAGAGGAAAACGAAAGATGAAGATTACTGGTCACGAGTACAGTCTCTGAAACTCTACTCCTAGAAAAGAAGACGTGAGCGATACACAATAATATACATATGGAAAATACTCGAGGGATATGTCCCAAGTTTTAGAAATGAAAGAGAAACTCAGTGGAATGAGAGAAGAGGTAGATTCTGTATAGTACCTGTCGTGGTGTGACAGGGAACCATGAAAACAACAATGAAAAATACTGTCAGAATACGAGGCCAAAAACTCTTTGGGCTGAGGCACCTCCAGCACACCAATCAGAATAATTTCAAGAACCAACTGGACACCTTCTTCTGCAAAGCCCCTGACCAGCCGTGCGTAGCTGGATACGAAGGCAGAGTGAGCGTAGAAGGCAACTCTCTCAGTATATACGCGTGTGTATATATATATATATATATATATATATATATAATCAATGTTTAAGACATTTGTAATTATAGCTTAAGTGGAAGCAAGATGAAAAGTTTAACATTTTTCACATAGATCATTATTCCGCCTATACGGCCATTTCAGGGTACGAGCAGCTCGCAGCACTATTACCAAGCAAACAAGAGGTTGATATACTAAGAAGTCGCCGTACATATTTCATTACCACTGAAAGCAACAATACTCTGTGTCATTCCAGTTCAAAGAATATTCAAATTCATATCTGTTTTTGAACAATTTTCGTCAATTTGTATTGTAGACACTTCTAGTTATTATCAGTCTAGGCGCTTGATTCTTCAGGAGCAAGATACACCGTAAGTTTGTGTTTCTCCCCTACTGCAACACAAATTTACCTCATCAATCACAGTTACATTCATACCACCCAAGGACTGATGTACACAAACCGAACCAAAAACCACGAACACAAACCTTTCCTATACAAGCCTGTAATTCCAATCAATCTTACTCTGTTTACTTTACCGTTATCTGAGTTAAATTGTTTTCTCCTTTATTAAATCTCGCAATCCCAGGATCCCAATTTTATAGTTTACAGTGATTTGAATTCAATTAATCAAGTTTATCCAATTAGAGGTTGTTGTTGTTGTTTAACCGATCAGCCCACCCCGATCGAGCAAGCCGGCGGCACGCAGGTAATCGATCGCCCTCTCCGGAGTGGACCAGAGGTTCAGCGCACTAGTGATGTTGTGTTGTGTTCGTTGTTGTGCTAGAGCGGTACAGTCTGTCATAATGTGTTCAATTGTTTGTGGTGTGTCCTGGCACAGGTGGCAGATGTCGTCTGTGGAGTTGTCTAGTCTGTGTTTATATGTCCGTAAGTTGGGGTGATGTCCACATCGGAATCGTGTTAAGTTAACTCGTCCGATCTGCTCAGGCTCTAATTTGAAAACTAATTGGAAAATTATTCCAATTAGAAGGAGTAATTAATAATTAACATATATATATATATATATATATATATATATATATATAAATTATTTCACGAAAGTAACACGTGAATAATATTTATGATGAAAATAACCACGAAGGAATAAGAAAACATGAAACGTCATTAGACGAAAGCGCTTGAGCACTATTTCGTGTTTTCTTTTTCCTTTTCCATTCCATTTTTGCAAAATGGCCGGCCTTTTTGCAAAAGGGTTAAGTCGTGATATTTTCGTTAAACAACGAAAATATCATGACTTAACCTAACCAATCGTCAAGGGCGGACAGTTGATTTAGGTTAATTTAATGTCCGGTTAGGTCAACTGTCCGCCCTTGACGATTGGTTAGGTTGTCATGATATTTTCGTTGCTTAACGAAAATATCACGACTTAACCCTTTTGCAAAAAGGCCGATTTCGCAAAAAGGCCGTAACATATGTGTTAACCCCTCCGTCTATGGCCCTGGTTGGTTCGGATCGACGGGGTTCTAGTTACGGAGGCAAGCAACGGATATTTCTTCTATATACTTTTCTTCTATAACTTTCTAATTCTTTTCTCTCGCTTTATGGGGTCGACACTCTGTTAATTCTTTTCTTTCAATAATACTCTGATACTTCTACTTTACTGACTAAATTCCTCTGAAGATAGCCCAACTCGAGGGGGAAAATAAAAAGTTTCGCTTGCTGTGATTTACTTCTTAAAAATATACAGGTACTGCTCTGAATTTACAGGGGTAGAGGTTCGACCTCTTTCGACCATAGCTCAGGCCGGAATCTAAAAATATTAAGGAGGCAAGGGGCCTCTGCCCCCTCCCCGCAGCGAGGCTGCTAACAAGGGAGTCTTAGCAGTGACCAAAGCAGAGAGCCGTAATGAAGTGTCCTTCATTTTACAAATACATGTATAATATATAAGCCTGAATGTTGGAGAACGGCAGTTGGAGGTTAAGTTTCCCCCCTTTTAAACACGATCAGATGTTTGAAAGATTCCAATAAAGATTTAAAAAAAAAAAAAATAAAAAAAAAATAATCTTATTTTTTTTTGCAGAATCTTCATTTCTGAAGGCGATATCATTTCATAGTCGTACACAAGTACAATTGAAGTACACGACTGAGTACATTTTTGTTTGGGTTTATTACAATTATGATTTCGATTATGGATTACTTCCCATTCGCTTATGATTGTCCCTTACAGTTCTATTAAAGTACATTCTTACATTATAAATTAAATCATTACATTTAATTACAGTTTCCTTGAAGTACATTACAAGTTATTATTAATTAAAGTATTACAGTTAATTACAATTAAACAGTTACTATAACTTTTTGTTTTGTTTTTACAGTGTTTCATATTAATAGACAATTAAGATGTTAGAAATATAATACAAAGTACATGGCACACATGATATAGATTTATATACATAATATGTTATAATATGTTTAACATGTTATAAATTTGGATCAGAGCGAAAGATGTTGTTATCTTAGAAACGTTCAATTCTGCTGTGATTCGCGAATTCGACCACTTACCTACCCAAGCATTTATGAATATCTTGAGGGGTGAGCGCACTTAAAAAAAAAATAAAAAAATACATGTGGACGTATTTTACATGTAAGTAACAGAATAGGTTGTGTGCGTAATATAGACGCGCGTAAAATATGGACTGATAGGTTGATAGGTATCAGTAGACAATAGGTAGGAAACAACATAAATAATGATATATAGAGAATGAAGTGTTTTTTTTCTTTTTATTATTATTATTATTATTATTATTATTATTATTAAGGAATTTACCATACATTCAATACGGAAGATGTCCAAATACTAAACACGTGATTCAGTGTTCAAGGTATGGAAAACGTGAAGAGAATTAAGTTACTTTATGACGTCATAGTTATTCACATTATGTCATACGTACAGTATAACTGTAAGTCATTATTTGGGAGGACCTAAAAGAAACGAATTAAAGACAGAGTGGGTATCAAGGACTAAGAAGCACAACTACGGGTTCCAATCCTCTTATATGCAATGTGTATGTATAATCTAAGGTCGAGGGTGAGATGCAAGACAATCATAATTAATTATAATAACTTCTATAACAAATAAAAATGGATACGACTAAACCATAGGTATGGTAGATCGTAGGGTTGTGACACGAACAAAAATAGGAAGCCACAAGTAAAATTATTATCCAAACTCGCGTTAAGCGATTTTGGTTCTTATGTAAAAATGAATATTGATTATTCATTGTTCATTTTTTACATTGCTCTCCCCTTTTAAAAAAATGATATTTATACAATAATCTAATAGGGTACCATTAATACAATACAAATGAGAAAATAACATCCTAACTACTACAAGTTAGATGACGAATTTTTCTTTACATTACAAATTTTTATACAGAACAAGTGAGTTCGGTGGTTGCGTACAATGGAGAGTAATCAAATCTTTAAATGACACTTGCTTATAAAATATAAAAAATTCAAAGATTAATACTTTAATTTATGTAAACAGAATAAAAGGATTAATACATTAATTTGGACAAACAATTAAGTTAGACAAAGGATGATATTGTTAATTTAAAAAAAAAAATTCTGTGGAGAAAATTACATACATAATGAATAGTAGGTAAAAGGGAAAAATATAAATTTTCCAAAGTTACCCTGATCGTGCAGTCTATAACTAATTTTTATTGACTATTGTAGGTAAAAAATCGAATTACGTAATGGATGATGTATAGACCTGTGGTCTAGTGTGTATTTGTGTGTATTAGATACAAAGTGTGTACCTTATAACTTTGAGGGACAGATTAGCTGAGAGGATTTTTAAATTAACTGAATAAACGCCTGAGTAAAAATTTATATATAGTAAGCAAAAATGCGTAGGACTATATAAATAGCATAGTTAGCACTTACACGCTATGAAATAGTTTATTGTGACATCCAATGATTTTAGCATAAGGTTTGTATATATAGTGTGCATACATGCATTTTTATTGACTGTTGTAGGTACAAATCGAATTACGTAGTGGATGATGTATAGACCTGTGGTCAAATGTGTAGGGATTTGGAAGGTTTTTGAATTAACAAAGTTTAAAAATAATGTATAATAATTTAAGATGGGTTTAGGGTTCTAAAATCTTTTAAGTTTAAGTCAGTTATTGTTATTATTATTATCATTATTATTATTATTATAAAATCCTTTAAGCTCAAGGTCAGTTATTATAAAATTCTAAATTACAGGTAAATTTTACATTTAAAATTATTTTTATATAATAAACAAAATATTAAAAAGGTTTAATAATTTTTTGCATGTTAAGTAAAAAATCATACTCTTTCGTTAAATGTTGATAGAATTTGAATTATTTGATATTTTAGTCTGAAAACTTGTTTGCATATGATAAATACATATGTTTTATTGTGTAGAAGTTTTATTAAAATTAAATGACAAAAAAGAATAAACACAACTGAAATTTAGGGTATGTGCGGTCCTACGGGTAAATTTCCCGACCGTACAGAGCAAGATAAATTAGGTACATGATCGATTAATTATTACACTATTTCTGTCATCATATAATCGCAATAATTATAAAACTCGTTACCAACATTTGTAAAAAACGGTTTTGGTTGCCAACAATAAAATATGTCATTTTACCTATATATTTTTATACGCAACAATGGCATGAAAAAGAAAGACAAATCGGTCCATTTCCTTCTTACAACAAAACAAAGAAAGGTTAACTAAAGACGCAACCCGGTCAATTCAGGTTGAATTAAATTCTCTTTTACAACACAAAAAAAAAGGTTGAATTAAATTCTTAAATTACATTTTCTTAAATTAAATTTTCTTAAACTTCAAAGAAAAAGTTGAATTCAATTGACTGCATTGAAATGACTTGGGACTTAAAAATTGACTTCGAATAAAATTGACTTCGAATAAAATTGACTTCGAATAAAATTGACTTCGAATAAAATTGACTTCGAATAAAATTGGCTTCGAATAAAAATTGGCTTCGAATAAAAATTGGCTTCGAATAAAAATTGGCTTCGAATAAAAACTGGCTTCGAATAAAAACTGGCTTCGAATAAAAACTGGCTTCGAATAAAAACTGGCTTCGAATAAAAACTGGCTTCGAATAAAAACTGGCTTCGAATAAAAACTGGCTTCGAATAAAAATTGGCTTCGAATAAAAACTGGCTTCGAATAAAAACTGGCTTCGAATAAAAACTGGCTTCGAATAAAAACTGGCTTCGAATAAAAACTGACTTCAAAACTGACTTGCAACGTATTTGCAACGAAAACTGGCTTCAAAACTGACTTGCAACTTATTTGCAACGAAAACTGACTTCAAAACTGACTTCAAAAAATGACTTCAAAAATTACTTCAAATATCTCTCTAAATCTATAAACTCTCTATAAACTCTCTCTCTCTTAATTTGCAAGTCAATTCAATTCAGTAATTGAAAAAAATGTGCAAACAAAAATATAAAATGTAAACGACATTTCACTCTAATGTACACGAAGGTACGATACTATTATGTTTGATACATAAAATAAAATTATTCTATACTGAATATAACAGTGAAAATAACTCTCTGAAAATAACTCTCTGAAATTAACTCTCTCTGAAATTAACTCTCTCTGAAATTAACTCTCTTTGAAATTAACTTCTTTGAAATTAACTCTTTGAAATTAACTCTCTTGAAATTAACTCTCTTTGAAATTAACTCTCTTTGAAATTAACTCTCTTACATTTAACTTCTTCGTGAAAATTTCTGTTTCACTAAAAAAATGTATCACTAGTGTCTGAAATGTTCACTGTGTTTCTGTAAATTCTGATTTGATACTCATTATTAACTGTTAATAATACTGACTTTTCAAGTGTTTATAAATTACTTAAAAAAACAAAATGTACTTAACAAAAGTTCTACTGGCAAAATCCTCAGAGAGTGTCCTGAAGACGTCTTGCTGGCTACTTCTTCTTGATGAAAACTAGGCGTGGAGAACTTGGAGTCGTGACACACCGATTCAAGGGTGGATGTTACGAACTAGAAGTCGTGACACGCCGGTCAACTGGTTTTATCCTGATGCAGGGTAATTTCTATCTTGGCCAAAGAGTGGCCTCTTCTTAAAATCTTCTTCTTCTTAAAGTAATCTTCTTCTTAAAGTAATCTTCTTAAAGTAATCTTCTTCTTCTTAAAATCTGTTAAGATCCTGGTAAAGGGTCCAGTCTTGTTATCTTCTTTCTTCTATGTGTTTATCCTGGCTATAGGGTCGCCAGTCTGTTAGACCCTTCTTTCTTCTTCTTCTTCTTAAAATCTTCTTCTTATCCTGGCTATAGGGTCGCCAGTCTGTTAACCCCTCCGTCTATGGCCCTGGGTTGGTTCGGATCGACGGGGTTCTAGTTACGGAGGCAAGCAACGGATATTTCTTCTATATACTTTTCTTCTATAACTTTCTAATTCTTTTCTCTCGCTTTATGGGGTCGACACTCTGTTAATTCTTTTCTTTCAATAATACTCTGATACTTCTACTTTACTGACTAAATTCCTCTGAAGATAGCCCAACTCGAGGGGGAAAATAAAAAGTTTCGCTTGCTGTGATTTACTTCTTAAAAATATACAGGTACTGCTCTGAATTTACAGGGGTAGAGGTTCGACCTCTTTCGACCATAGCTCAGGCCGGAATCTAAAAATATTAAGGAGGCAAGGGGCCTCTGCCCCCTCCCCGCAGCGAGGCTGCTAACAAGGGAGTCTTAGCAGTGACCAAAGCAGAGAGCCGTAATGAAGTGTCCTTCATTTTACAAATACATGTATAATATATAAGCCTGAATGTTGGGGAACGGCAGTTGGAGGTTAAGTTTCCCTCCTTTTAAACACGATCAGATATTTGAAAGATTCCAATAAAGATTTAAAAAAAAAAAATAAAAAAATAAAATAATCTTATTTTTTTTGCAGAATCTTCATTTCTGAAGGCGATATCATTTCATAGTCGTACACAAGTACAATTGAAGTACACGACTGAGTACATTTTTGTTTGGGTTTATTACAATTATGATTTCGATTATGGATTACTTCCCATTCGCTTATGATTGTCCCTTACAGTTCTATTAAAGTACATTCTTACATTATAAATTAAATCATTACATTAATTACAGTTTCCTTGAAGTACATTACAAGTTATTATTAATTAAAGTATTACAGTTAATTACAATTAAACAGTTACTATAACTTTTTGTTTTGTTTTTACAGTGTTTCATATTAATAGACAATTAAGATGTTAGAAATAATACAAAGTACATGGCACACATGATATAGATTTATATACATAATATGTTATAATATGTTTAACATGTTATAAATTTGGATCAGAGCGAAAGATGTTGTTTATCTTAGAAACGTTCAATTCTGCTGTGATTCGCGAATTCGACCACTTACCTACCCAAGCATTTTATGAATATCTTGAGGGGTGAGCGCACTTAAAAAAAAATAAAAAAAATACATGTGGACGTATTTTACATGTAAGTAACAGAATAGGTTGTGTGCGTAATATAGACGCGCGTAAAATATGGACTGATAGGTTGATAGGTATCAGTAGACAATAGGTAGGAAACAACATAAATAATGATATATAGAGAATGAAGTGTTTTTTTCTTTTTATTATTATTATTATTATTATTATTATTATTATTATTAAGGAATTTACCATACATTCAATACGGAAGATGTCCAAATACTAAACACGTGATTCAGTGTTCAAGGTATGGAAAACGTGAAGAGAATTAAGTTACTTTATGACGTCATAGTTATTCACATTATGTATACGTACAGTATAACTGTAAGTCTTATTTGGGAGGACCTAAAAGAAACGAATTAAGACAGAGTGGGTATCAAGGACTAAGAAGCACAACTACGGGTTCCAATCCTCTTATATGCAATGTGTATGTATAATCTAAGGTCGAGGGTGAGATGCAAGACAATCATAATTAATTATAATAACTCTGTAACAAATAAAAATGGATACGACTAAACCATAGGTATGGTAGATCGTAGGGTTGTGACACGAACAAAAATAGGAAGCCACAAGTAAAATATTATCCAAACTCGCGTTAAGCGATTTTGGTTCTTATGTAAAAATGAATATTGATATTCATTGTTCATTTTTTACATGTTTATATATATATATATATATATATATATATATATATATATATATCTATAATATATATATATATAATATATATATATATATATACATATATTATATATATATACAGGGTGTCCGAGAATTATCTGTACAATGTTTGGCTGTTATTAAAAGTCAACCATGAAGTGTAGAAATTCCAGTGTTGTCCATTTTACAGAGAATCTCATTAAGTGTTTTCTGATACCACGTTTTGACAAGTTTTAGAAATGTACGCGGGTGACAGACATTGATGATTTAAAAGCAAGAATCACAGTGCTATTGAGCGAATTGATGTGGATATGCTGCAGCGTACATAGCAAATTTGGAGTATCGATTGGATGTTTTTCGAATCACTAATGGTGCACATATCGAATGTTTGTAACAACGTTACTTTAATAAAAGAAACTTTTGAAAATACAGATTCTAAATAATCTTGTTTAAGAATTTTACGTGTTTTATCAAGAATTTTATTAAAAGATGAAATTGTACAGATAATGTTCGGACACACTGGAATTTCTAAAAAACTTGTCACAACTTGGTATCAGAAAAAACATAATGAGATTCTCTGTAAAATGGGACAAAACTGGAATTTCTACACTTCATGGTTGACTTTTAATAACAGCCAAAAATTGTACAGATAATTCTCGGACACCCTGTATATATATGTATATACTAAAATAAACTTTACTTGTAAACTCAAGAAGGAATAAAACTTAAAGAAGACTACACCTGAAGGAAGGATAAATCCCTTAAAACTCCACCCAGAATAAAACTCAGTAAAGATCTTCTTACACCTTATTTAGTTCTGTCCGTATTATTCCATCCTATCAACTCGACGGTCTATTTAGCAAGGTTTTACATAAATATGATACTTATTAAAACTTATTCTAACTTGCCCTATTTAATTTAAATATGCAATTTTTTTAGTGTCGTTGTTCTCAATATGATGAGTTTAAAATGGGTTTGAGATATTGTTTCTAATAACCAAATGAAATGAAAGAGTGAGCATGTAAAGGAAGACAACTTTCATGAGAGAGACTTTTAATTCTCGGCTTCCTTCTTCTCTTCGATGTGACGACACAAACCACCAACCAATACCTGCCATTTATAAACTTGCATTAAACCAATGTTTGTTTACTTCGCAAAAGATTTTGGGGTCATATATATATATATATATATATATATATATATAGTTAGTATGATCTTTGGGTAGTTATTATTATTAATTTTATTATTACTGGTTTCATTACGTGTGTGTGTGTGTGTGTGTGTGTGTGTGTTTTATAAAAATAAAATAACCTGATATATCGTCAGATATAAAAAGGAGAAATTATGTTCTTCCAATGAAACAAGTAAATTGGAACACTTTCAAACCAATTATTATCGGATGAAAAATAATGATTTCATCATTTTAGTTTGCGATCAGTTTTGCAGAATTATTTGAAAAGTGTTCAGTATCCAAAGTTCATTCGCTAAAATCTAGAATTGAATGTTTGCGATGATGACATTGCGTCCAACTTTTCTTTCTCTCTGATTTATTGAAGGTAAATTGCAGTCATCCTTTTTAGTATGACGGTTTGTTTATCTGACAGACAGATGTGACACCAAATCAGTTTACCGTATTTTATTTCTTGTTTTTTACTATTTTATTTTGCAGCAAATTAATATGAAGCCTCGACTTTTCAGTTGATCGACTCTCTCTCTCTCTCTCTCTCTCTCTCTCTCTCTCTCTCTTCTCAGTAGTTAACAGAACACAAGTTATGGCGTTACTGCAATTTCGTAAAGTAAAAATAATTTCTACAAAAATTTTCTGTCGAATAAATTTCAGTTAGAATTCCTCGACCATTTCATTTTTTTATTTTGTTTTTAATTTGATTAAAGTCAGTGATTGGAACGATGAAGTTCCTGTCCCTCCTTGCAAACGTTGTTTTACAGTGGCAAACTATGAAAGAGAGCAAAGCCATAACATTGTTATGGACTAGATATTTATTAGAGCTTTTGTGAAAGAACGCTTAAACTATTAAAACCATGTTCAGTTAGTTACAATGATGTGGAGCATGATGGACATGTAGTTTATTTACACTAATGAAAGGATTAATGAGAGGTTTCTATTTTATGTCAGTTTCAGTGAAAGTTTTGAGGTTAAACATGAATAAATGGACTTCATAAACAGTATTCCGTATGAAATTAGTCGGACTCTAATTAAGTTTAAATCACCAACTCATTCATTATCACAGAGTAATTACAGTCTTTAATTATACATTGTTGTATTTTAACCCTCTATTGACGACTGGATCGAATATCTATCTTTTCAAATACACGCATTCAGACTTAACCCTACAAAACCTGCCAAATAATCACTCTGCAGGAAACTCATTACTTAAATTTATACCTCGTTGCAAAATTTATTTTATTACATATTATTATACGTAACACGTAGACCATTATAATATTTTTCTCCAAGCATATTAATTTTACTGTCATTAAGGGCAGGAGGGTGTAATTAATACCATATTCAAGTATAAAACAACAATAGTTTTATTTCGTACTTACTTAAAATTTAATATATCCGTTGAACGGAAATGGCCGAAAACAAAATTTGTTCATGAAATCAATGACGTCCTTCTTTGAATCGAAGAAACGACGTGCTAAGAATGCAGTGAATATGCCCACACTCCATACAGAATTATATTCACATTTCCAATTATTTGTTATAAATAGTGTAAGTAGGAGGGGACTGTATACACTAATCGACCAGGGAAGTACTCCTGGGGTGGGGCAGGACATTAGGCAGGAGTCATGGAGTGCTGGAAATCCCGTTTCTCCTGTCACTGTCCTCCTTAGCTGATCTTCATCGTGTCTCATCTACCCTGTGAGCAGCTCAACATGCTCTCAAACACACACTTCTCACTTGTCCCTCTACATGTATTCCTCACGACACGTATATGCCTCACACACACACACACACACTACACAATTTGTTCAAAATCTAAAAAAAAAGACTTTTTTAAGAGCATTGAAGACCTTCATTTCGGCTCTCTCCTTCTCCTTCTTCTCTGGGAGGGTGGGGGGTGGGGACATTTTGAGGACGTTCGTCCTTGGACCCCTTCTTCCTGCATAAGAAAAGTATGCACACACACACACACACACACACATATATTTAAAGAGATAGTCATATCCTACACTTTGCATGATACAACGACTGCAATTTAATTTAAGGTTACAGAGTTACAGAGTTATAAAAAAGCACACCGAAAACTTATAATACCATGCTTACACTTATAGACGTGCACAGCTTTCACACAGGAATAGTAGTGATAGTTAAGTACAGAACAGACAAGGCTCTCTCCCTCCTCCTCCAGTCACTGCTGACAGAAAATAGTGGTAAAAGAAGATTTATAGGAAAGTAGGAAAAAAGCATAATGAAAAGAATAGCTTCAGAGTTCATTCACACCATACACTTATCTCGTGTACTCAATTACGCATTAGAAGACAGCGGAAAATAAAGGATAGCATGAATACTAAACTACTAATTCAATCTAAGCCATGTATTTTTTGAGTTTTTTTTATTTATTTATTTATTACAAGAAGTCATCATTTCGTCGTTCCATCGTTTCTCCGTAGCCTGTCAAAGCCACCTTGCCGAAGATTTATCATATATTGCGTCCGATTACCCAGTAGATAAGATAGTTACAGGACTTACAGAATTTAAGTAACTTAAAACTGTATTTATGTGGATACATTTCTCAATGCTTTTCAAAACACATTAACCCTTTCGGTGCTGCATGTTCGGGCGAAACGCATACTGTAGTATGCACCACAGACGGCGTTTCTTTTACGCCTTTTCAAATACGGGCGTGAAATTTAAGTTCGTACGGTGTACGTAGCTAGTCTGTGGTGATTATTCGTACGTCGTACGTAGTTAGGTCTTGAAGGGTTAAAATAACGTTATATAAAATTTTTTAACACCGTTGTGAATGAAGTGTTTTCATTGCCATGCATTCATAAGGTTGTATTGAGTTTAAAACTGGTTTAGAATTTCAAGTTTTGAAATGGTGTATAATGTTTGTCTTTGTGTTAAAATGACATTCATAATGATAAATACACCATCTGTTATACAGGGTGTCGACACAGTCCTTTCCCGGTTATAAACTTTAATAATTACATGAAATCCAAAAGAAGACACAGTAATGCTTTGTTTTGCATGCTGTTGCATAACATCAAATTTATTATGTTTCTCATTAAATCTCAACATGTGCGCTGTTAGTTACACGTAGCACATCCAAGCGAAATTCACGTTCACGCCATACGTTCGCTAGCATATCTCTCGTGACACCGTTGATGGTATCGCAAATCCATGCACGAAGACTGTTAATGTCAGCAACAGGAGTATGGTACACATAATCCTTTACATATCCCCGCAGGAAGAAGTCCAGAGGCGTGATATCGGGGGATCGTGGAAGCCATGGAACCAGCCCGTCGCACCCAACCCATTTTCCGTGAAAAGTGGTATTCAAGAACTCACGCACTAGCAAACCCCAGTGTTTCGTTGTAAAATGATGGATGATTTTAGGTCTTCCACCTGGGGGAGGGGGTTACAAAGAACTCGAGCATGCCCAGGTACATTTGTGCCGTAACATTCTTTTTAGCAAAGAAGAATGGGCCTATCACCTTATCATGCATTAATCCACTAACGGCGCACATGTTGAGATTTAATGAGAAACATTAACCAGGGTTATATTCATTAACCAGGGTTATATTCATGTCAGAATAACATCAATAACGGTGCATTATTAGGTCGGGACATACTGGACCACACCTACCTTACGGACAGCATATCTCATCTTTGTAACCCACTGGACTGTACTTTATACATAACATGAAAATTAAGGTTAATGAATAATGATTTGTGGTTCTGGGGAGGAAAACCGCAAATAATTAGCTACAATTAATTTTTCCATTCTCTTCACGACGACTTTTTTCAAGTTTTGTTTATTTTTAAATGAGAATGAAAACCGCTCTAAAGCTAATGCATTTTTAGACGATTATCAAAACATTTAATTTGATTGCAATGGAAAAACCCATTATTTCATTACTGAGAGATTACGCAATGTGCATGTATGATCAAACTCGCAAATATGAAAGGTCTCAGTTATTTTTATTCCGTATGATATATATATATATGCTGCAAATTGGGCTACGTCGTGGCCAATGTCGAAACACCGCTTCCCAGAAATCAGCGAAATTAAGCGATATTGGGTCTAGGTGGTAGTTGGATGGGAGACCGTCCTCCGCGCCCAGATTATGTAGCGACCCGTGGTTCGCATCTCACGTAAGCTGTTGGTCACCTCCGTCATATGACCTTACACGTTGCGAAGGAGGTTAAACAACCCAAATAAAAAAAAAAAATTATGCTGCAAACCCACGAGGAAAAAGAAAAATGATTCCAAGGTCTTTCGTGTATTCAGAAGTACACCTCGTCAGGGAATGACAAATTTTGCGCGAAGTCAGAGCCGCACTACTCCCAAGTTTGAACTCGTACAAAAGGCACACTCGAATTTGCTCCGATGTCATTCTTCTTCTGAATGCTGAAAAAATATGAAAAATATGAAAAAGGAACAAAATATAAATATTTATCATATAACAAATTAAAGTAATTATAATCAATCTTAGTTTAATGTATAGAGATACAACAAAAAATAAACTTGTGCACCTTTTAATTTCACTGTTCCAAAACCGACAATACTCCACCTTAGACCTACAGTTTAACGTGGAATCCGAACCACGCCCCGCCACTGGCGGTCAGAATTACAAAGTCCTCGCTCGGACTCGATCTCATGACCTCCCGATAAGCAGCCCAGCGTCTTAACCACTAGGCTACGCAAGGGTACCCATTTATCTACCAACCAATTTTTATTTAGTGGAAAGATGAACAGCTGGGTTTTAATGCGCGCCACCTGCCGTCACCGGGTCTTAATCCCGGGACCGATTTCTCGGGCATATATATATATATATATATATATATATCCCCGCAAGGGGGTTCTAAGCTCGTGCTCTTGAGTGCTCTTTGTGCTCGTTTGTACGTGCTTGTTCCTGGAGGTTTCACGTGCGCCCTCCCGGCCCTAGCACCCAAGGATGATGGGGCTCGACCCTGCAGTCCTTGTCATCCTTGGTCTTTTTCCACTTCGACTGTCCCCTACACCCTTTCTTTTTCCTCTGTCTTTCCTCTCACTTTTTCTTTGTTTTTCCGCTGAGATATGCCCTTTTAAATAGAGGCGAATCGGTTCTTCCCGAACTTAAAAAAAAAAAAAAATAAAATATATATATATATATATATATATATATATATATATATATATATATGATAAACACACAAGGCAAAATGATAAGCGATT